>JAMLFT010010016.1:0-12207 GCA_026544285.1 Pachyrhizus erosus
TTTTATATATAAATTAAAATGAATAATTTTTAAGTATACAGATTAAAAAAAAATTTTATAATTTTTAAAAATTTATTTTTTTTTTTTTCTTTTTTCCATTTTTTATTTTTTTTTTTTTTTTTTTTTTTTTTTTTTTTTTTTTTGTAGTTCAACTATGTACCACTATTTTATACTGATTTTGAAGCTTTCTGAGTAAAAACATAAATTAGTGTGAGCTGCAAAGAAATATATGCCAACAGTTAAATTGAAAAACTTCTATTATTGTCAAATATTAAACTGGTTGCTTGCTATTTGCATCAAATGCTATTACAGGTATTTCAATGAAAGACAAGAAAGGTGTGAGCAAGCGATTCCACAGGTAAGGGATTAAATAGATAATTTTCATTTAGTATTTAGTTTTTTTTTATCAAATAAGTTATAAAATTAATATATAATTTGGTCCTTAATTTCACATTATTTATTTATTAAGAGTTAATTTAATGTCTATGCACTTTTCACTATCATCTAAACATAAATAGTTGTTAATATTTTGTCTATTAATAATTGATATTTCATTGTATTTAAATTTTGTTAAATATAAAAAATACTTAAAAAAATTAATTATAATACAGTGAGAATGAATAACTTTTTTCACATTGTCTTTATTATTGTGTATGGTAAATTATTAGCTTTTGTGATAATTGTATTAAAAGTCATATTAGAGTAATTTTCAAACATAGTTGATAATAAAAAATCTTTACATTGGCTAAGTAACCATGTGCTAAGATTAAATTCATAATTAAAATTAGATAAATATGTATATGTATATATAGTTTTTACTTAAAAGTTGTATAATTCTATAATATTTTTGTTTTTTTACAAATGAAAACATCACAACAAATATTTAATAAAACAGTAAGATAAAGGACACTTAATTTAAGTAGAATATGTTGGATTCCCCTTGATTAAGGTTTTGAATTCGACTTTTATATATTGAGATTTTTTCGCATAAAGAGATAGGCTAATTATGGATGCTTTCGACTTAAATAATTTTGTTTTCCGTAAAAATATTCGTGGTGTAGATAAAATAATAATAAAAACATTCAAAATATAATTTATTATTAGAAAGTTAAGTTTGGTTTTAATTTTAAACAAATTTTAATTACATTATATGCTCTTCATAGAATTGCTAAAAATATAATATTTACGGTGTCAAATGTTTGCGTGAGTATAGCAATTTTCTTATTAAATACAATTTATTAGCTAAAAAAGATATAAATTAATTTCTAATTCAATTTTCAACATGTTTATATTTTTAAATAAAAAAATACAGTTTTAGTTTTTAATTATAAAAACAAATTATTCAACATCTTTATTTTTTTGAAAAGATCTACATCAACTTCTAGTATTACCAACAATGTCATCCAATCATTCTCATTATAGAGTCTATTTCAATAATTTAAAAAAAAACATATTTAGAACAATAAAATAAAAAAATGAATTTTTTTTATAAATTATGTATAAATTAATTTGTACAAATTTTTTCATATTAATTTTTTAAAAGATTATATTTAACTTATATGTAAATTAATTTATATTTATAAAAAAATATTTTTATTTTTATTTTTATTTTTATTTTTTCTCCTAAAAATATTTTTAACAAAAAATTAATCTATTACAACACCTTTATCATAATCATTATTGTTATCATTACAATTATTATTATTGTCATTATCATTATAAATATTATCTTTATTAATTATTGAAACTAAGATTCTCTCCTATTAACATTTTTGCTAATTTCTTTTAAATTTTTATATTTTTGTCTATTTTTTTAATTTTTTTATCATTTTTTTTGTTTTTAATTTTATTTTATTTTTTTATAAAAGATAAAATATGATAAAAAAATTCAATTTTCTAAATATCATGATCACAAAGATTGTCTAATAATATCACAAACATCATAATTATTGTTATTAATAATAATTGTTATTGTTATTATTACAATAATCATTTTAATAATAATTATTATAATAATTATCATTAATATTAACATTATCATAATTACAATTATTATAATTATTTTTATTATTATTTTTTCCACCGTCATAAATCCAATACTGCCATCACTACTAATTTTCCATCCATACTCCCCATCATTGCTTCTTCCCTTGTCACCAAAGGAGCTTGAATTAAGGAACAAGAAGACTTCAATAATTTAATTTTATGATTTGATATTAAAAATTACAATTCATAAAAGTTAAAAACTAAAACTATGAAATTGACAATCAATTTTAATTTTTAAAATTTTCAAAAACTTAAAACCCATAACATAACAAAAATAATTAAAATTTATAAATTAAAAAATGTTCCTTATCAATATTATTTCTATATGACATTAGAACGATAAATAGCGTTACATTTAAAATCAGTACTCTTTATTATTCTATAAAATGTCGCCAAATATATTCTACACAAAACAGAAATTTTATACATCAAAATATTTGTATAAAATAAAGATTTAGTTTCCCAACTTATTTTGGTTCAAATGAAAAAAGTTTCATATTCGTCAAATTGATCAATAGATTCTTTTACGCACACAATTAAAATTATTTTAATGCCTAATCATATTTTTAAAAATAGTTATGATTTTATTACTAATGTTAATTTTTTATTAAATAAATTTTTTTAATTATCTTATGTACTTCATAGAAAAAAGTATTTATATATCGATAATTTTATTATATGTACTAAATACATATGCTAAAGGCTAATAAATAAAAATATTATCTTATTTTCATTTTATGTTTCATTTCTATAAAAGAAGTATTTATATATCATCTTTTTATTATAGAAGTGTTTAAAGTGTAATATTTAGACTTCGTTTTATTAGAGAAAACTATTTTTAGTTTTAGTTATAAAAATATCTTATTTTATTTTATGTTTTATTTCTATAACTAAAAATAAAAACAAGAAATATTTTCTGTGCTTATTTTAATTACATTTTATGTCCAAAAGTCAAGCGCGTGTCCGTGTGCGGTGCGGTGAAAGTCTAAAAAGACGCCTTTTCCCCCAAGATTCTCTCTCCCCTCTTTCTCATACAACATGATTCAGTTTTCACTTTCATACTCATAACTCATTCATTCAATTATTATCATAATTTTTATGTGTTCTGTTGTTCTCTTCTAACTATCTAGAAAGACCCAGCCAGCCAGGTAGGTAAAGGTAATAATCAATCAATCCTCTTCTTTCCATCCCTGCCTTGCTTTTCTGCCTCAACAAATTCAAAACCCAACACAAAGACTAGGTTTTTCTTATCATTTTCTGTTCGAACTGCAACAAAGTAACTGTTTTTGTTTTAAACAAAAGGTGAAGAATGGATGCTATAAGGAAGCAAGCAAGCAAATTGAGGGAGCAAGTTGCCAGGCAACAGCAGGTCATCTTTCATATTCTTCTTCTTTGATGAAAAATGGAAAACTTTTTTAGTGGGGTGCTTCTCAATTGAGTGCTGCTACTATTTACTATTTAGGTTATAACTGATTCTGTAGCATGGGATCATAATATCAATTGACCTTGAGTTTTTTTTAAAGTGGGGTTTTATATAATGTCTCATTTTCACTTTTGGTTTGATTTGAACTGGTGGGGTTGGATCCTTAAACAAAGAGTACTGATTTTGTGTGTTTATAATGGTTTATTTATGTTTTCTTTTTCTTTCTTTTTTTTCAATCTTGTGGTTTTATTTGTTTGACTTTGGTATGCTATTATGATGTTGTTTTGCAGGCTATCCTTAGACAGTTGGGCCAAATTAGCAATGAACCGCTCATGACTGATGAATCTGAAATTGAATGCCACCAGCAACTTCAAAAGTTATACACTTCTACAAAGACAGCTAAGGTGTTTTTTAATATTTTCACTCCATTTATCTTATTTAATTGGTTCAGGAAGCTTTGCTTGGTTATGTTTCTAACTAATGTGTTGCTCAATGCTCACAGCATTTTCAGCGGCATATTGTTCGTGCTATTGAAGGATTCATCTCTGTAAGCTCCAAGCAGATGGAGATAGGTGACTTTTGCTTTGTGGCCTTTTGCGCTTCTGTTGTTTTGATTTATGCCTTGAGATTGATAATTGATTTCTATTTCTCTATAATTCAGTGAGGAGGATGGCTAGGGACTGTTGTAAGTATGGGACTGAGAATCTAGGCGGTACTTACCCCCTTGCAAGGGCTTCTCTTCAATTTGGTAACTCATATGATATAATGGAAAATGAGAGGGAGACTTTGCTAGGGATCTTAGGCGATCAGGTAATCTTTTGGGGAATTTCTTTTGTACTCTCAAGTATAGTCTTTAAGAGTTCATTAACATAGCCTTTCAGTGGAGCATATGATATATTAATATGTGCAAATTAATGTTTTTTAGTGTAACATTATACCTACTTGATTTATTGGTGGTAGCCTTGCTGCAATGATTTTTTACCAAGACCAACACATGCACATGGGTTCTGGAATTCAACTTGATCAATTTCAAATCAATAGAAACATTCATTTGCTTCTTCATATTTATATGAGGACATTAGTTCTTTTTTGCTTGATAGGAAGTAAGAAGCCCTAGTTCTTCCAAACTATTCACTGCAGCAACTTAAGGAAACTGCTTACTTGCTAGTTCTACTTAAGGGAAATCTAGTTCTTTGGAACTGTCACTAAATTACCATTTATTTTGTAAGATGATTTTTTTTGTCTTTTACCTTCAGTTGCATCTTAGTTATACCAATTTTTTTAGTCTTCCATTCTATTCAAATAAAAAAACCACGGAGACTTTCAATCATGTCCCCACCCCCAATTTTTATGCTTCTAATTCTGCTTCAGGTTTTGTATAGATCTCTGAGCCACTGCGGGCACAGATAACTGGAGCTCCTTTGGAGGATGCACGCCACCTCACTCACCGCTATGACAAACTTCATCAGGAGGTAGAAGCCCAGGTAATAATTTATTGCAACAGTGGCATGCATATGGTGGTATGCTGTGCATGGTATTTATCTTAGGTATCTTCTCATCAGGCTGCTGAAGTTTTGAGGCGTCGATCAAAGTTGAGGAATTCTTCTGTTTCTGCAGAGAGTTCCGTGAGACTTCAAAATGCAGAAACAAGGTTGAAAGAACTTAAATCTGCCTTGTCGGCGCTTGGTAGAGAAGCAACTGCTGCTATGTTGTCTGTTGAAGAACAACAGCAACAGACGACTCTCCAGAGCCTTCGTACAATGGTATTGTTAGATTCCTTGTGGAAGTAATCTGTTGCCAATGTGATTACTGATTTGGCTTTTATGATAGTAACTAATGTTTGCTTGACTGAGTATGTTGGTTGCATTTTTTTTCTCGCTATATTTTATTCTCGAGCCTTGAGAAAATCCTCCTCCCCTAAACCTTTTCTTTCTTTTTTCATTTGTTCCCCTTTTTTGCAGGTGGATGCTGAGAGGACCTATCATCAGCATGTCCTTGTTATTCTAGAGAAACTATATGCTGAGGTCAGTCACCATATAGTCTGACTCTTCCTTCAAATTGGAAGAATAATTGCTAGCTCCTGTGTCCATTCTACGTATTAGCTTCTGGCATATTGTTCTGACCATTTTTTTGGGTGCTGATCAAATTAATAACCTGTATCTTAAATTGGATGTTATTTGGAGTTAGATAATTGACAGACAACCAAAAGAGGCTGCATCATTTCCACTGCCAAAAGATGGACATAATCAACCTGCAGATGAGAATGCTAATTCAAATGGCATTGATTATAAACACAACAGTCAAACAGGCACATACTTTTTTGCAAAGGTAAGTCATGTGTGAATACATGAATAAACCTGTCTCTACAGCTCCTTCGTTACATACAGCTATATTCTTGCAGTTTACTGTTGCTCAAGGCCTATACAAATATTTAGCTTTGCTTTTGTTGCAACTGATATCTCATCTAGATCTTATTAGTTATTACTGTTACTTGCAAATGATGATTTTTCTTGTATCAGCATATATGAATTTATGGACTATATTATATTATTCAATTATTTTAAGCTATAAAATATATGCCTTCTCACTTCAGATACCTCTTTTCATTATCAAATTGTCATATACTTTATGATGAAGAAACTACAGAATACAAGATGTGTAAGATAATGAATGTTATGAGATCATTACATTCACATTCATACAAAAACATTGACAAATCTTTGTGCTAAAAAAGAAAATTAAGTCTTGTCATATGAGATAATCCAAAATTTGATAGAACTCAATGCAATGCAATTTCCTTTTACATTAATCTCCCAAACTGATTCATGTTTATCATCATTTGTCTTGTAGGTCGTACATCCATTTGATGCTCAAGCTGAGGGGGAGTTAAGCTTATCAGTTGATGATTTTGTTGTAGTTCGTCAGGTATTTCTTTGAGGACTGTTCTGCCATTTATGATCCATCATCACCTGTACTCCAGATAAACCAGCCTCTTTAAAAGCTTAATTTTTGCTTGTGTACAGAACTAAAAGATGGACATTTTGGTGTTCATAATTATGGGTTATTGGTTGTAATCAAAATTCATAAAAGCACATGTTTTCTTGTAATATAGAAGCAGAGGGGCAATATAGAGATGCAATTCAATTCAAATTTAATCAAAATTCACTTGTATAAAAATTTTATCCCACAATAAAATGACCAAAAATGAATAATCTGTTGGAGTTAATTATTTTTATTTGATTTTTACTCCTTCATCTGCTCTAATACCCATTGTGTTACTTAAACATATGAAACATAATTTAAATATTGAAATCTTTCACCACCAAGGTGTATGGTTAGTGTGCATTTTCTTATTGTTGAGATCCCATATTGACTAGAGATATGATTAATATAGTCCTTATAAAGCTTGAATAGTTGTTATCTTACAGTTTTGTTTTGTGAGGTTGAGTTAGACTCCAAACTCAAAGACCTACTAGGGCCACTATTGATTTAGTATTTACAAAAATGTCATGATATTTTTTTCGGACATTAAGTTATAATCTTTATTGCCAATATCAGACTGATTTGAGCTGTATTTGTATTATTCTTTTGGTTGTTACATTTCCAGGTTGGTCCCAATGGATGGTCTGAAGGAGAATGCAAAGGCAATGCTGGATGGTTTCCCTCTGCTTATGTACAGAGACAGGACATGATACCAGCCAGCAAGATAACAGAATAACTTCACACGTACCGACATTGATCTTTTGATTAGGTGAGGCAAAATTGTATATTATTTTCACGGAATAGGTGCATTTGAAAAGCCGTAGCATGTGCTTGCCATTATTTTTTTGGTGGTTCTATCATCTGTGCAGTATGTTTGTATATGTGAACATAATTGCAATAGGAAATAGCACTAGCAGTTTGAATATGTATCTTGATATATTATTGGCATTTGCTTAGGCCCTTGGGTTTTTCTAAGGAACTTAGTTTTCGAGATCAAAAGCTTAGTAAAGTGGGTAAATGTTAATTTTATGCTGTCCATATTCTATAGGATTGTTTGTAATTCTAAATGACACGATATGGCGAGAACGTTGTATTAAGAAATCTTCCAGTGTATCAATATGGAAAAAGTAATTTGTGTCTTCATTTTTTAGTTGCACGATGTCTTTCTAGTCCGGCAGATGTAAATTATGACCTACGTTACTGGATTTAAATGGTGTTACTGGATTATCTGAAAACTGAAACAGGACATGGATCATAGATTTAAGATAAATTGGATTCCACCCCTCCCCTCCTCTCGAACACCAACCTTAACAACTTCCCTTTTTTTTTTTTTTTCTTTTTAGCTCCATGACAACAATTCTTGTTAAATATTAAATGCACCAGAAAAGGGAGAAGACATAATAATAGTCGCAGGAAACTAAACAGATGCCACTGTGCGTGGTATCTAAACGAGAAAGTACTGGCTTAAGGTATCTAAACCTTTCTTGAATTGTGTTAAATTTTAAAGTTATTCCTTAGGTGCGAGCATAAGATCTCAAAGAATGCGATGAATTGTTATATTGGACTAATTAATTCAAAAAAGCTCAACACATTATCGGAAATTTTTTTTAAATACTTTACACTTGTCCAACTCAGTTTCTGTATCAAAATCTAAAGGTTTTACCCCTGCATAAAAGTATATATCAGATGCTCCTTCTGTTCTTCACATGCACGCAACATCAATGCAAAGTTGTGTGCAAGAGAATAAAAGCATTGGCATTCTTGAATCACATGCGAGTCAGCTTATAAACATAGTTCCTTAAAGATTTTCTCTCCGCTGAAAATGTGTATGTCAGATTCTCTCCCTTTAGTTTCTCACATGCATAATCCTTTATAATATCAATTTTGACACAGACACGAAATATAAGATATTGTAATATCGTTTATATATATAAATTGAGAATTAAAATTTATATAATTCATAGTTTAGCAATAGATAGAATATTTAAATGGATTATTTCACAATACAATTTTTTTAAAATTCTTTTTGAGATAAAATGAATTATATCACTTAAAAATTAAAATAACTAATTAGATCATGTAAAAATGATTTTTACAAAAATATTGAATCTTGCAATATTTATAAATTAATTTTTTTCATGATAGAGGTTTTTAACAAGAGTAAGTTTCAAATTACTCTCTTGACTCATGCTGTTAAAAAGATGTCTAAGTAAACAAAAATTATTATTTAATTATGATATAGTTGAGGGATGTTTAAAATGTGTTGAAGACATGTCTAACAAATGTGTCTGAAAAGTGCTTGACATGTCATTCCATTTAAATGTCCGTATTTCTTGGACAAAATTATGTGTCAAGTAAAAAAGAACAAAATTATCATCTTGTTTGTTTAAGATCATACACAAATAGGCCACACGCGCTTGAACTTTGAAGGACTAGAGTCAGTCAGTGAGCTAATGAACATAGCTTTCTATCTTCCTGCTGAATATGTATGTCCATCTCTCCGCGCTGTTTTTCACATGCATGCAATGTATCTGCAAGGGTGTGCGTCAAATAAAGAGTAAACCAAGTATGACACTGATATAGACACATGCAGGTGAAAATCAGAGTCAGCTTAATAAAACACAGTTTCCTTTGCAGATTTATTTGATATCTGTTTGCCATTTAAGTTCCCATTTAGTAATCTATCAAAATAATTCTTATGCTATGGCATACGTTTCAATATAAATTGTGGTTGAAATTAATTTGAACATTTAATTACATTCCACGATCAAAAATTAAATATACCAAAATTTTGATGAGATTCATGTGATAATCCCGTGAAGCAACTCCATGTACTGATTTACATAATAGGAATGGTCGATAAACATTTCAAATTCCAAGAGTCTTCGGAAAGAGAAAAAAACAAGTCTTATACATTCAATAATGGTCTCCATTTTATTCATCATGTTAACTTTTAAGATGAATTCCCAAGCTTGAATGATTTCCTTATTAACTAGCATCTTCAAAAAGGGGCCTGATATTACAATAAAGAAAAACAATTACTTGCAACAGCATGTACAAAGATGAGATCGAGTGGAAATACTATACCTGTATTTCCATAAGTGACAAATATTTTTAAGGTACATGTAAGAACATTAAAACGATCACACATAATTGATAACTTTTTTTCCCCACAAACACTAAATTCCATTAATTATATAACCTTGAGGCATCAGATGAAGTCCAAAACACACATCAAATTCGAACAAAGCACATCAGGCTCGTTCATCTGCAACAATACAAGCTATTGTAAAGCTCCAATAAAGTAATTCACATTTAAACATAACAAAAACACTATGGAGTATCATCAAACCAAAATAAAATTGCCAAAATATCTCCAATCTTCATTGTATAACCCCAAGCTATGTAAAAATATTTATATGGATGTCAACACAAACAAATGGGTTAAAGGACAATGAAAATGAAATTGATAGTGCCCTGCCCACTGCCCCCAAAAGAAACAAGACAATATGGTACTTTGCAACAGCTTATAACACCTAATTTCTTCTTCTCTGGTATATGAAAGGTAAAATGATGTAGAAAACCCAAAAATCAGTGCTCTGTATCCTACTCATTAATCACTGAGTTCATCCTCAATGTCAGAAACATTTATCCTTGCAGATGCTTGCTTAGCCCACTGAACGATCTTATCAGCCTCGCGGCTAATTTTTTCTTCCTCCTTCATTGCCTTCTTCAGTATCTTCTGCTGCTCCTTGGAGAAGCTTCCTAATTCCAACAACAAGTCATCACCCCAATTCTCTTTGCTTTTCTTCTCCTTCTTCTTCTTCGGAGAGAACCACAAACAACCCCTCCTCCGTGGAGGTGAAGGGGACTTGGATGATACAGAATTCTGTTTGGAACCTTCCTTTTGTGTCGGTTTGAAAATCGAAGACATGGAGCTTTCCTCAGAGGAAAGGGAAGAAGCAGAAGCAAACGGGGGCGAAGAAACAGAACCATTTTTAGGTTTTTCCCTCTCGGGCGAACCAGAATCTGGGTTGTGTTTGGATGGTGACAATTTGGGACTTTGGTGGTTACTACCCTGGATTGAAGAGAGGGTGGAACAGGTGCGAGCTTTGGAGTTGGGTTTGGGTTTGGTGGGTGGAAAAGATTTGAGGTTGCGGAAACGGGTTTCGAGGTGGGTGGGGAGAACGGAATCGGTGATGGCGGAGCAGTTGATGGCGGAGATTTGGTCCAAAACGCATGCATCTTGGGCCTGCGAGATGATTTCTTCTATGGCGGATTCGTTGTCGGTGTCAGAGAGGTCGTAGAATCCCACCATTGTTGCTTTGTTGGGAGTTAGTGTTTAAGGTGAGTGTGTGTTGTTATTGTTGTGAACTGTGTTCATGTTTGTTGTTATTGTTTGGGGAGTGTGTGTGTGAAAAGGAAAAGGAAAATGAAAAGGAAGAGGGGCAGCGAAAAGAGCGTGAGCAGGTTCAGTTCGACAACGGCTAACTTGGCCGTTTCGGAGTGTGGGGTCCACGCGCGCATTCTTTGGGATCCACTACTTCACATCATGCCTCTGTATAGTGATAAGTAAGAGATTTTCTCCTTCCTTTTTTTTTCTTTGATTAATTACGTTTTTTGTTTACCTAATTTAATGTTTTTTATTTTTTATTTTATAAGCTTTTTAAAATTATCTTTATAAATTTTAAATCTTTTATTTTTAATTTATGTCATCAAATTTTATTAAAAAATATTAATATCATTGTCATATGTTACATCAGTATAATATAATATCATTAATGTATGTTAACAAAAACGTATCATATGATTAGTTTATCAACAAGATTAAAATTAAAAAAAATTTAAAAACTAAAAACGAAAAATAAATTTTTTCATGAACAAAAAGTAATTTTTTTTTACTAGGATAAAAAATAAAAATAATTAAATATATTAAAATAAAATAACATATTTATAAATACATAAAAATTAAAATATAGTGCATAATTTAAATTAAAAGTTAATAAAAAATAACTAATAATTATATATTTTTAGATTTTTATTTATTATTTATTTTTTGTTTAATATTATAAAATTACTCAAACATTACATAAATATTTTTTATTCTCTCACTCATTATATATATTATTCATCTCCTCTCCAACACATACAAATATCATAAAATAAAAATACACACTTGACATAAACACACACATACAAATAGTCAATTCATTAATAAATGTGTTTATGTTAATTGTATCTAGAGTGTGTATTTTTATTTTATAAGATACATGTGTTCAAGAATAGATGAATAATATGTATGGTGAGTGAAGAATTTAAAGTATCTATGTAATGTGTGAGTGCTCTTACATAGTTGATTAAAAAAGAAAAAATAAATAAAAGTTTAAAAATTAAGTAATTATTAATTTTATATTAACTTTTAATATAATTTTTATAAATTATATTTTAAGACTTAATTTTTTTGTGTTTGTAAACATTATACTTTGTTTTAGTATATTTAATTTTTCACATTTTTTATCTTAAATTTATTTTTATTTTTCATTTCTATAATTTTTTTATTTTTTATTCTTGTAAATTTTTTTTTTAATTTTTAGTTTCTCAATAAATTGATGATGTGTTAATATGTTAACGTAACACATACTAACATCAACATTTTTAAATAGAATTTGTTGATAAGAGCTAAAAATAAAAAATTTGAAATTACAAAAATAATTTGAAAAAAAATATAAAATAAAAAAAATATAAAATTACAAAAA
>JAMLFT010010017.1:0-12153 GCA_026544285.1 Pachyrhizus erosus
TTTGTTGATATTTCTTTAATTAATTTCAATTCAGAAAAAAAAATTGTCAATACTACTAATTAATATTAAATTAGTGCTCGTTAAAACTTAAATTTATTTTAACATTAATACAATATTTTTTAATTCATTCTCTTTTAAAATACTTAACTATTTGGATTCAAATAAATTTTTTTAAAGTGATTTCATATTTTAAATTTTTTTAAAATAACTTATAAATAAAAGAAAATAAATTTTTGTGATATGTATACATAATAATCAAAACCAAAAGAATTATGTTTTTTTATAAGAACTAGATGAATTAATCTTTAATTGATTATGTAATCTATCACTGTTATTTTTATGAAAATACTTTTTATGGATCATACTTACATTTGTGAAATTTAATCTCTATTCATTTTAATGTCAATTTGTTTTTTTTAATTTAAAACAAATATAAACTAATTTTTCATATAACTTTCTAAAAGAACAATAACAACTTTTAAATATTTTACAACAATATCTATATACATACTTTTAGATTATATAATCTTACTAACAAATAAACTATTAATAATATAATAAAATTTATTTCTTTGATAATTTAATTTAAAAATTATTTTTAAAAAGTATATTAAAAAAAATTAGAAACTTGAATGTACGTAAGGCAGTTAATTGGCCTTGTGCTAGCCATGACTCTGAATGTATCGTATGGAGTCTGATAAACTTGCACACTTTATACAATGAAAATCAATATTTATCTGACATGACTTTCCCACAAACGTCCAATGATAATTAAAATCTTTGGTAATAACTCCCTTTCGAATGAAAACAATCAAAGTCTTCTCATAGGACTTGTTTGTTTGAAAAGATAGAAAATCAGTTGTATTTTTCAATAAAAACAAACATCCCTATCAAACAAAAATTTATGGATAGATTGATATAGATTTTTTTTTCTCTCACCATATTATTTACAATAATTATTCATTAATTTTTATTAAATTTGACAATTATTTTTTATAAAAAAATCTAATTAATTAATGTTTATAATTAGATAAATCTCTCTTCCTAACTATAATTTTCAATATCCATAAAACTTAAACTCTACATAAAACATTCTAAACTCAATTTTATTTAATTCAACAAAATGTTAGAATTAAATTAATATATATACATCTCAATTACTATCTTGGTCTCTATATAGACGATTTATTTTAAAAATATCTTATCCTTTTTATAAGATTTTTTTTGAATTGTTTATTGTAATAACTATTTTTTAATCAAATTATTCTTAATAAATTATTAATTAATAAGAGAAATTTATTTTTTCTTTTGTAAGAATAAAAAAAATGTCAAAACACATTAATTAATAATATGGAAAGAGTGAAATCTTAATGATTATTTTAAAAAATATAATTTATTAACTAATTTAATATTATTAATTATGTTAGCTAATTTTTTCAATTTTTATAAATTAGTTTAAAATCTTTTATATATAAAAAATTAATATACTTAATTATTAAAAATCGATTTTATTAAATCAATGGTTTAAATAACCTTTTATTTGTATATATATTTTTATTTTATCCTTTATTTTTTATTTTATTTTTTTAAAAAATTATTTTATTTTATTTTAATCCCTATTATCAACGTGTTAATTGATTATATAACAATAACTTTAATAATTTATTAATTTATCATGTTATTAAAAAAATTTATAATTAAATTATGTATATAATTTTTTTAATAAATTATATTTTTAAATATCTCACTAATTAATCTAACATTATCAACTATTTAAAATAGATAAGAATTTAAAAGTATAGTTAATAAAAAAATTATACATAATTATTTTATCATAATTTTTTATAATATGACAAGTTAATGAATTATCAATATTATTATTATACTATTATTTAATGTTATTATTTAATAATAAAAATAAAAATAAAAATAAAATAAATTTCTTTAATAAATAAAATTAAAACCCTCTATTTTATACAAATTGTTATCTATAGCATTATCGAATTTGGTGCAACTTTATAATGCAGAATTTCTCAAATCATTCTACAGTATAAAATTGCACCGGTTGTATTAATAAAAATAATAATTTATCATTTATATATAGAAATAATTATTAGAAATATTATTATTATAACAAGAGACATGCATTAAAAGGTAAATAATTAGCACCTATAATTATTATAAATGCTGATTAAAATTATTGTATAATACTTATTATAATATTAAAATTCTATGCTATACATACTAAAATCGGGAATGCTCTTTAAAAAAAGTCTGGAGTGAAAATGAAAAATTTTAATTAGAATTTTGATAAATAAAAAATTGTAAAAATATGCTATCAGTAAAAAAAAAAATATAATTTTTTACTTTTAATTTCTTAATAAGTGTTCTAAAAATATTTGTTAACATTACTTTTTAGATAAATTAGAATACTTTTCTATATTATATAATTTTTAAAATTTAAAAAAAATATATATATATAAAAACATAAACATAATTTAAATTATGTATTTTAATGTGTGTGTATATATATATACATAATATTTTAATTATTTTTTGATGATAAATATTAATTTTTTTGTTAAGTTGTTTAAATTGAAATAAAAATTTCATAAAATATAAATTTTAGAAAATAATGTATATTTTTAGCATTACTAAAGAATATTATTTTTTTAATGAAAAGTATTTCTTGATGTTAAATACTAATAAATTAAAGAGGTGAAACTTTTTAAATTAAGAAAGAAATGTATAAATTAATTATTTGAATCAATACATCATTGATGTATCAAATTTCAAATTTTAAAATTGAAAATCAATTTAATATCAATTAAAATTGAACATGAATACAATTCCCTTGTGTTTTTATATAAGTTTCATTTTTTTTATTGTATGATTTATTTTTAAATTAAATTATTAGAAAATTATAAATTACAAACTTGATTCATATAAATCATGAAATAATGTAAGAAAAAAAAATTGTTGCAAGTTTCATTTACAAGTATATAATTTCTAAATTTTATATCTAACACAAATATTGAAGAGCATAAATTTTATTAGTAATGTTTATTGTCAATTAGTTATATAATTATTTTATTCTTATTTTCTAAATTTTATTATATTAAAATAATTTCTTAATTTTTTTATATTATTGTCCCATGTATGGTACTGGTCTTCCTCTAGTTTAAGTCAAACTAATTCCTTTAAATTTTATGGCAAATGAGTACTTATTAACAAGGTCTATCAACATAATGATAAGTCAACTAAGACAATTGTCTTAAGCCCCACATTCATTCACCTATTTGTTAGGTTTTGAGTTTCTTTCATATGTGGAGAAAAAGTCTAAATATGTAGATTTATTATGTCTCACTTAATTTAGTGAAGAAGGGTCATATTAGGATGTGAGAGAGGTACATTAAACTGAAAGATACAACACCAAACAGTAAGAGAAAAAAGAAGAAAAATCATTGTTATTTTCACATACCCACCAGACTATTGATTTTCATATTGCAATAGTGGATTTGTTCACCATTGGATTAGATTGATTTTTGGACAATAGATCCAACACATGTGATAATTAGTTTTGTCTAGTTGGATCGTGAAAACGAACTCTAAAGAGGGAGAAAGTTGCTTCACAATATTTGCTATGCATTTAGAATTTTTCATCTTCTTATTTCTTATTTATAAACATTGGTGTTTCTTTTATTTTGACTGTTTATAGGCATGTTTTTACATTTGGTAGAGACCTTTTTATACTTTGTTGATCATAGTGGAATTATTTCTTTTGTCTAGATGACCTATGGTTTTTACTTTTGTTTTGAGAGATTTTTCATGTTAAAATATTGTGTGTTTATGTGATTTTTTTTTTGCTCTATTTTATCAGTGCTCATTGCAAATTCTTGAAAGTTTTGGGAAATATTTTTTCGCTGCTTATTGCTATATAATTGAGTTTATGTTAATGTGTTAACATTTCCCCATTGGAATGGCATCAAAGCTCTTTAGTTAAAGGGTTGGCTTTTTTTTTTTAAATTACTTGAATTATGAAGGCACAAATGAAGATAGTCTCTTTGAATGGAGAAAACTATAAATTTTGGAAAAGCAAGACAAATGACTTGTTATTTGTGAAGAATATGTATCTTTTATTTGGTACACAAAAGTTGAATTCTATGTCTGATGAAAAATGCAACTTTGAACACAAACATGTGTGTGCCTTTATTAGGCACTTTGTAGATGAACATATCAATAATCTCATTCATCAAGAGACACATGCAAGAACCTTGTGACAAACACTACAATCCTTGTATACTTCTAAATCAAGGAGCAATACATTGTACTTATTTAAATTTTTTATAAAATTGAAGTACAGGGATGAGACTTCCCTTACAAAATACCTGAGTGAATTTTGAGGGCGCTTTGATCAGTTGTTAACTGTAGATATTACATTTGATTATGATGTTTAAAATTATTCCTATTAATAACTCTACTTGATTCTTGGGAGACATTTCAAGTTTCCATAATTAGCTTTGCCTCCAATGGTATTGTTCCTTTGCAAATGACAAAGAATAATGCTCTCAATGAGGAAATGAGAAGGAAGACACTAGTTTGAGGTTTTTGTTAGTAAAAACAAGGGGAAAACTAGAAGAAAGAATCAAAGGGTGGTAAAGATAAGAGTAAGAGTAAGTCTAGGTCTCAGTACAAGAATGTGGAGTGTCATTATTGTCACACAACATGACACATAGAAAAGAATTATTTTCTCTAGAAGAAAGAGAATAAGGACAAGAAGAACAAGTATAAAGAGAGGGTTCATGATGATGGTGATCGTGTGACTACTACTAGTGATGATCTTGTTATTCTTCATGACCTTGATTCAATTAATCTTGTATCAAATGAAAGCATGTGGATAATTGACAGTGGTGTTACACTACATATTATTGTTAGGAAGAAGTTCTTCACATCTTGTACTTCAAGTGATTTTGGAGTTTTGAAGATAGGTAATGATGGTGTGTGCAAGGTGATTGATGTTGGTAATGTTTGCTTGCAAACCAACATGAGAATGCAATTGTTACTCAAAAGAGTCAAGCATGCTATAGATGTTTATTTTAATTTGATTTTTTTGCAGGTGCTTGATGATGGTGGTTATCATAATGACTTTTGTTTTAGAAAATGGGAACTCACTAGAGGTAATTCGGTTATGGTCAAATGAGAGAATATTTTTTAAGTTGTATTAGACTAAAGCTTTGGTTGCTAAAAACAATGTGAATGTTATGGATATAAAGACATCTTTGTGGCATCAAAGGCTTAGTCATATTAGTGAAAATTGACTAAATTATTTAACCAAAAAGGATGTGTTTATGGGATTGAAGAATACAAAGTTAGAGAGGTATTCTCATTGCATGGTTGGTAAGTAAACCAAAGCATCATTCAAGAAGCATCCTCCCTCTAAGAAATCTGAGTTGCTTGAATTGGTGCATTCAGATGTTTGTGGCCCTTTATGATAAAGGATTATCCAAAGAGGACATTGAAGAAAAAGACCAAGAGGATGAGAGGCTTGAAGAAACTTCCATTGAAGGCCCAATTACAAGAGTTAGGAGCAAAGATTTGAAAAAGAAAATGGGCCATCAATTAGGCCTTGATGGGCCCAAGCCTATGGAGATGACTTGAATGTGCAAGGACTAGAATGGGCTTTCTTAGGCCCAACTTGAAGAGGACGAAGCATTAGAGACAAATGACGCCCCTTGTATTGTTTAAGTCACTTTTGGTCCTCTCGTATAGATATGAGTCTTCGACCTTTAAATAACTCAGATAACTTGTAGTATATAAGCTTGTAGTTCAAGTTAGTGTGTAGTTTTGAACATTCATTTTTATTTTGGAATTAAGAATAGAACTTTCTTGAGAGCTTATGAGTTCTCTCTTGGTTGTCACAAAGAACTTGATTCTTATCAAAGGAACATTCCTTGTAGCGGATCTTGCTAAGGCTTACCAATTTCTTAGGAAATTGTGGCATATACAACCATTTCTTGAATCTACTTCTAGTTTCAACATTTCTTCTTTTTCAAGTAGATTTTGTAAAACTTCAAAAACAATCGTATTTTTGCATTTTCTTGGATTGGAAGTACATCAAATGGTATCGAAGTTAAAATAAGGAGTCAACTAGTGAAATCTACTATTAGGTCTACAAATTTCATTGAAGTTTTTGTTCATAGAAGCTTAGATTGGTATGTCAAGTTGCATTATATTCTTGCTTCCTTATTCGTTAATTTTTTATTCATTTTCCTTGAGATCTATGGTTTTTTTGGTGTAGATCTTGTTGTTCTTGTGGAAAATGTGTAGATTTATGTTATATCTAGAAAAATATGATCTAGATCTAAGAAGCTTATAAGTGACGCTACTTTCTTGTTCTACATGTTTTACATGTTCTTCAATTTTGATTTCTAGATCTAGCCTTGATCTTGTGTTGTTTCTTGAATTTCTTGTTAGATTTGTATGGATTTATGTAAAATTTACAAAACCTAACCTTTTTGTGTTAAATGTGTAGTTTCTTGTTCATCAAGTTTCTTTATGTTCATCATGTTCTTCACCTAATTTCTTAGATCTAGTCTTAATCTTATGTTGTTTCTCAAAGTTCTTGTTAGATTGGTGTATATCTAGTATAGATATACAAACCCCCTATAATTTTGTTCAATTTGGAGCACTTTTAAGTTTAAGTGTTCATCAAGTTCTTGAAGTTATTCACCATCTTCATGAGTTCTTGATTTTGATTCTTGAATTTCATGTTAGATGTTATTTTCTTGTTAAATGACAACTTGTTTTGCATTGAATTGAGTGTGGTAGAATAAAATACATTGAAAACTTTTGTGATTATCATCTCATCTCATGCATCCTTGTGTTCTTGATTCTTAAGAGCATATGCACATGTTCTTCATGAGTTCTTAACAAATTTTTGCAAGAACTTGAGTTTGATCTTCAAAAATTTGTTTGGAGAGTTTAGGTGTTTATACATAAAAAATAGAGAAGGACTAAAAAATAAAAAAATGAAGAATATTTTTAAATGTATGTAGATAAATTTTTAGTAAATATTTGAAGCATAAATCATCCTTGATTTGGAATAGAACCAAACTAAAATTCTTGGTTTTAATTTGAAATGAAGTGTTTGTTCTTTTAAACACTTAAATGTGTGTCACATGTGAGATTAATTCTAGATGTTAACCAAACAAGCACTGATATCATGTTTAAATAAACTTCTTAATAAATCCTTATAAAAAATAAAAAAAAAACAAATGATTTTTTTTATAATTTAAAATTAACTTTTGCTTAAGTTACAAAGAACTTTTGGAGAAACTAAATAAAAAATTTCCATAAATTAGTTTATGTAAGTTAATCTTAATAAATTAAAAAACTTAATTTATTTTATATTTTTATTTTCTTTTCTTATAAATACTTGCTAAGAAGTTTATCTAATAAGAATAAAGGAAATAAACATATCAAGTTAAACTTAAACACACCTACTGTTACTAATAAAACCTCACTTATTCCAAAAGTTTGTGCAAATTTAATTTTATGAATCCTTCAATGTCCTTCTCATAGTCATGTAAGTAGTGTGCCTATCATCATAAGAGAGTGGAGTTATGGTTTCTAGGCATTGCCTCATAAGAAGAATATAATGTTTGATTGATAAATAACTAGTTAATTTTTTACCTTGTTAGTCATTATGAATACTTTGGATCAATGTAATGAGATATGTTTATTTATCTATTTAGACTCAAAATCAAAATATGTTTGAAAAATGATCTTAACATTTAGGAGAGTTTCTTAATGTTTTCTTCTTCTTTTATCAAGGTTATTTAAAAAGGAGTTGTCATCTCTTTGTTTTGTTATTAGGCCTATAAGATATTCTTTATGTGTGTAAAACTCAAACTTTGACTTTTTCCAAATATTTTCAATAAACTTTATGCTTATCTTCTACAAAAATACTTGAATTTTTTTTAGAAGAATGGTAATGAGGGTCCTTATAACATTAGTTAAACAATTAAAAATATAAAATATTTATTACAAAGTGTTAACATACACTCACACTGTATTTTAAAAAATTTCTTGTATTAATAATCGATTTCTAAATAGTGCACTTGGAACTTATTATAAATACATAGCTTGTTTTTTTCAAGGTTAGTTTTAAGAGTTCAATAGGGTAATAACTAATAACAAATAGTTTGAATCTTTAGCATTTGAAGAGATGAATTTCATATGTAACTATTTAAAGGTAACTTCGATAATAACAAACAATTTTAAGGTGCATCTTGAGCTTAACCAAGTTGAGAACTCAAAGATTGAACAAAGCTATGGTGGGCAAGTTTTTTAGGTGGTTTATGATCAACTAATTCTACTTACTATTGAATTCATCTAATCCTTTATTCACACTATATTTATTCTTTCGTTAGTACCTCTCAACATCCTTTTGACCATCATTCATCACCACTAAAGGCGAATCCTTCACTATTTACTACCATAATCTCTTTCACAAATTATTTGTAACCCTAAAATGCCAAATTGAGGCCCCCATTATGAGATCTAGAAGTGAAACACAACATAAACATCAAAATTGATACATATGACTAAAATTACATTCAAATTGACAAATCATCAACATAGTTGCAACAAAATGAAAATGTAAAATAAATCTCAAAAGTTAGAGAATTCATAACTTGATTGTTTAAAAAGTGAGTACCTTTACTTGCTCATCTTTTTGTTATTGCACAAATGCATGTTTAAACCCTTAATAGTGAAACTCAAAGCTCAAAAACCAAACTTAGAAATATATTTACAAAAAGAAATAAACTTTACCAAACCTTATAGTGGTATTCAAGAAAAAAAAAACTTAACAAGTTAACTAAGAAACCACTGCAAGAACACAAGTTTTGACTATTTCGCCATTATCATCCACCACGATTAAACCTCTTCCTTAACAACATCATTATTTGCATTGCCAATTCCTTGGCCCCTTCGTGCCACCAGAAGCCATCAAGGATGTCCTCTTTCAAATCCTCAACATGATTCTCAACACCATTATCAATAGGGACCACAACATTAAATTCATGTTTGACAATTTCTTTTTCATTCACCTCTAGTGGTGTAATAACATTGTTAAGATTCAATAATCATTGTGTAATGCCTTTTTTTGCTTATTTGATTTATGTGAATTATGTAGTTTTTGGAAATAATTTTTTTAATTGAATTAATTTGGCAAGACAAAATTCAAAAACTTATTCGCAAGGGAGTTACAACTTATTATTAGCGATCCATCTCAATATTGAACATGCATTATATAATAGACAATCTGTTAACAAAGAAAACTCAATTCCATATATATTCTCAAGTACATAACCATATAACATATCCCATAATATGAACTATATTTATGATTACTACACTGGTCTAAAACATGTGATCAACTGATTAATTATTCACTATTTAATTAGTAATCTCCTATATAGAGTCTAGTCTGAACACTCAAAGGGGTCCTCTTCCTCGGATGTCTCTTTTTAACTTTTTGAGCTGCTGACTTCATTAGTAGCTAGATCAACTGGTGGATTTGGATTTGCATAAGGTTGGGGGCATCCAAGAGCGGCTGGGACATAAGGGAGAATGCAAAAAAAAGATAGATGACTCACTCCTACACCCCTTCATTTCATATGGTAGACGAACTTTATCCCCTTTTTTCGCCTAACGGTCATACCATATGAAATGAAGGGGTGTAGGAGTGAGTCATTTATCCTTTACATACACATACAATTTTATTATCTATCGTGTGCTCTCATCCATCGTATCGTGTGCTCTCATCCATCGTATCGTGTTTATTTAAGTTTTTCTAGTCGTTTAGGGCCTTTCACTGCCTCCAATCCTTCTAACTATGAGAGGACTTACACAAGTGCATCAATAATATCCAAGTCTGCATTCTGAATTGACGATCAAGAGTACATGTTTTGCTTGGTACCCTGTTCAGGATACTCTCAACCATATTTTGGTAATGTTTCGCTTTGTCGGGGACGCCAAGCCGATACCGTGACACCCTCTACTTTTAGAGTTGCTCACAACTTGACACCTTATCTACCCCAAGGACTCAACCGAGACTGCGTACATTTCTCAGTTATCTTTTGTGGTCAACCCATATAATCCTCCATTCTTGAATTTCACTCGCATGTTTTAAATCGTCCATTTC
Source organism: Pachyrhizus erosus (assembly GCA_026544285.1). Taxonomy (NCBI): domain Eukaryota; kingdom Viridiplantae; phylum Streptophyta; class Magnoliopsida; order Fabales; family Fabaceae; genus Pachyrhizus; species Pachyrhizus erosus. The sequence goes on from JAMLFT010010017.1 coordinate 10,211, forward strand.
TTCCCACTCTAGATCATCAATTACTTTGGTATTTACTTCGATTCCAGAGGTAGTATTTCTTTGATGAATTTATTTTATATCGACTAACCATTCATCATCATGTGGAATCAAATTTTATTTCTACCTTTGTTCAAATTATTTGTTGCAAATTGCTCAGGCTTTCACCAAGTATATCTCATCTTCTATCCTTGGATTTTTTACCTAAGCATTGTCTACTCAAGATAGTCAATCAAGCTATATTCTATAATTCTTCTATTGTCATTAGAGGCAACCATCACATACAAATGTTATCACAAATAGTTAAAGATTAACAATGACACAGATAAGAGTGATTTTTCATATATTACTAAACCTTCTATAAGACATTATTGATTAATTCAATAAAAAAGAAAACAATAATTAATATAAAAATAAAATGATAAATATAATTTTGTTTATCAAATTTTATTCATTACATTTCTTTCATTTTATTTATTTATTTTATTATCTCTTTTATTCTCTCTCTCCACTTTCTCTTTCTACTTTCCCTTCTCTATCTACGCTTCCTTTTCTTACTCTCTCTCTCATTTCTCTCTCTCTCTCTCTCTCCTTTTTTCCTTTATCCCTTTCTCTCTTCTTTCTCCTTTCTCCTCTCTCTCTTTCTTTCATCTCTATCCCTCTCCCTTTCTCTTTCACTCTTCTCTTCCTTTCCCTTGCTCTTTCACTCTTCTTTCATCTTCTTCCCTTCTCCTTTGTTTTATTTTCTAAGTCCTTTGCTTCTAGAACAATACGAAAATCAACTCAGAGGCTTATTCTCTTTGTTTTGGTTTCATTTTTAGTCTCACTTTCAAAATTGGAGTAATCCTCACTGGTTTTGTGTTTATTGATTTATTACATTAATTACAAAATTTCTACTCCTATATGAAGCCTGATTTCTACCCAAATTGAGGCTAAACAAAATTTTGCAAGAAAAACAACAATGGTGGTAGGAACGAATTTCAAATTTTGATTCTAATCAAAGATCAATGTTTGGATCAATTTTAGAGGCTTATTATATAATTAACATACTCAAAATGAATTAGCAAGAAGAAATTCAAAAGATAGAGACTTCTCCTACCTCAATTTTGGAATTTCGGCAAAGTTTTCAAGTTTTCTAACAAAGCTCCAGCGTCGTTGTTATTTTCGATTCCTTCCCTCTTTTGCAAAACCAATTGGACCAAAATATAGTTGAGATCAAGACAAAACTATCTATGATTCGAATAGGATGAATAAAGTTCAAATGATGGGTGAAATCATGAGTTTGTCTTCTTTGTTTTTGTTCTCCCTGTGTCCATGGTTGTCTGGTATTTATAAGTCATCTTGGCTCGAATTTTAGCTTATTAAATTTGGGAGGTATAGACGAACGAATTTGGGTTGATGACAGGTCTTAGGCTTGTAGAACGACGAGTTGCAAGGAGAAGGGCTCAAGAAGGAAGAGGCTTTGTCAACAACTTCAATAGCGGTAAAGGAGTTATCAAGGGAAACATATAGGCATTTTATTTCCTTATATTGCTAGCAATGGGCCTAGCGGTCTCAATGACAACTTCATACTCCTCTAAATTCTCCCTTCCCTCTACACACACGTTTGAACCCGCCCCACTCATTTTTCCTTCTTCTACTTTTTATTCCTCATATTATTTCTCTATTATAGCTTATATATTTCTTTTGCGCTTTATTATCACTCAGAACGCATAACCTAGGTGGTAACATGTTTTGCTACCCACTTGGGGGACTTGGGTTTAAGCCCCAACAGCCTGTTTCCTCAACTTCCTTTTCTTTTTCTAATTTTTTATTTTCTTTATATTTTAAAAATTAATATTTTTGGTTTTTAATTTTTCTAAAATCCTATAAATTCATTTATATTTTTTTCTCTTTCTATTCCTATATTTTCACTCACCAAAATATTTATATATTTTCATAAATCT
>JAMLFT010010018.1:0-12205 GCA_026544285.1 Pachyrhizus erosus
TGCCAAGTTTTTTATTTATGGAAAAAGAATTTTAAAATTTATTTTTAAATTATTTATTTATCTTTTAAAAAAATATATATTTAAATTGTATTTTCATCACAAACCTTAATTACTTATAAAAAAATGTAAAAATATATCTATTTCTTTTTCTAATACACATTTTTATTATCATTTCATGCTTATTTTTATATTTTTATAATGACTAAATTCTTTTTTTTAAATCATGAATTTTTTTATATCTCAAATAATATATGTTTAACCGTTTTTTACATTTATTTCTGTATTAAAAACTTCTTTTTAACTCAAATCTTAACTACTTAATAAAAAATATACTCAATAAATATAGTTGTAACTTCTAATTATTTCAGCAAGGACATTATTAACAAAGATAATTAGTAAATTTTAAATAAAAAATAAAAATAAAGTACTATATTCAAAATATAGATTTGAAGAACTAAAGCACTATGTAAAATATAAAATATGACATCCTACAAATCCTATTATCATGGATACGGAACACTAAAAAGATAAGGTTAGATGTAAAATCATTACTTGCACTATTTTAAACAAAGTACAACTTTTAAAATGTTGTGCGTTCTATGATGACAAGACTTGTTGAAGAATGTTTTTTAGAGACCAAGAAAAAAATGGATGTGTATTAAGATTGTTCTTTCATAAAAAAACAATTTGACCTTTTTACCTTGTTTATTTGTTTAAATTTTTTGTAGATTTTTGTTTGAATTGATTTTTTTATTTAAAAACTAGATTTAAACCAAAAAATTCCTTAGTGAAACAAGCAACAATCTCCACGTGGAATTCATTAAAATATTTTGTTTGAATTTACTAAAATGTAAAAATTATTTATCAAATAAAGCTCTTTACATCGTTGCCAAATTAATTTTTTTAAAAAAATCAAAATCGACATTATTTTCACTTTTTTAAAATAACATTGAAGTTAACGATGTCCATAATAATAAGTCGATAACGTTTGTCAACCTTTTCAAATTACAAAAAATTATATAATTTAAACATAAATTAATAAGTCGATAACATGAATTTTGATTTTTCTTATAAATTCAATAATCTCGTTGTCCTTACACTAATTAAGTAGATTTTATACATTTTTTCAAAATTTTACGAACAAACGTGCTTAAATGATTTAGAATAAATTTTAATTTAAAATATTTTCTATTCTATGATTAGTCTTATTATAGTGAATTTTAATGTGATTTAATTTTAGAATTTTAGATCAAATAAATATAAACATAACTGTGATATATAGATGTAATTGTGGTGGATAGAATTTTATAAAAAAAAGTGTTTTTTTATCACTAGACTTACTTCTTTTAATATACAAATATAATCAAAATGATTAGTTGACTAGTTGGGGCTACAGCCACCCCAAAAAAAAATAATTTTTTTTAAATTTTTATATAGAATTATTTTATGACCCGTTATTTTACTCTAAAAATATAAAAATTATTTTATCTATCTAATCTATTCCCTTTTTACATGCTACTGATGCATTATTTCTTGTATTCAATAGTTATATATTACTTTTATTCATACAAAATATTAATTAATTATATATTGAATTTCTTGTGTTATAGGTGTAAAAATTTAATATTTTTTATGAAATTATTTTTTTATCTTTACATTTGATCCCTCTTAATTAAAAATTTAATTGTACTTTTAATTCATAAAATATTGTAATTATAAAATTTTAAAGATTGTACAAATAAAATTTTCTAGCTACTCTAATCGTGTAATTTTAATTTTTTTTTATTTGTCTTTCATTGAGATTCATTTGATTCACAAAAAGCTATGGTACAGAGTCATACAAACTTAATTATTCCATGTTTGATTAAAAAATAATAAAAAAGTATAAATTTTTTTGAGATCCACGTAATAAAATCTTATCATTTTGTACTAAAAAATCACTGCAATAATTTTTTTACCAAATAAAATATCTTTAAAAAATAATAGTTTCCCTATCTTTTTCTTTTTTCTCTTCCCCACATCTCCCACCCACCACTGTCTCAGGTACACTTTTTGATAACCGTTTCCCAATTGAAGGGAATTGTGCTTTTATACTTTAAAAGAAAAAACTATCTTAATAACCCTCTAAGAATTGCATAATTTTTTATAATATATATTAAAATATATAATATAAATTATTTTATAAATATAATAATAAGAATTGTGTAGTTTAGATAATTAATAATTAATATTAAAATAAATATTTTAATAAAACTTTCAATATTTTGCTTGTTTTGTTTATTATACACAATATGAAAAGTTGTTCAATAATTTAAAGTTTTGTGTTGTTATATTTTTCTTATTTTGTACCATGATATGTATCAAATAAAATACATAATAAAAAGTTGTCCAATAACTTAATATATATTTTTTTGGATAACGTGTTCATAACTTATTATCTAATATATACTTACATAACTTAATTATATTTTTAATTAACAAATATGATAGTTATAAAAAATCAAAATATAATTAAATCACATCAATAGATGTGTTAAATAATACACAAATTATTATTTTATCATCTAATATCATATTAATAAAATTTATTATAAAATTAATAATAAAGAGATAAAATTATATAATTAAAATTATATATAATTTTCCATCTTTCAAAGCTAAATTTTCAGTTTCCAACTAACTTTTTAACTAATTTTGTCAAACATAGCCTAAATATTAAATTTCATGAGATTTAAGAATTATTTTCATTTTTCATGCAATAAAATTATGGTGTTCTATCAATATGAAGAAAATTTTAAATAGTAATTATTCCTTTTATTTTTATTTTTAAGATGTTGTTGACTAATTTATATTTATTAAAAAAATTTATATATTAACATTAAATTTTTGTTTAATATTATTAAAAATTTATTCATCTTCTCTGATTTACATAAGAGAAAGAAAGAAAAATTTAATAAGATTTAATTATAAATTAAAATAAATAAAAATATGTTAATAAAAAATAATTAATGTACAAAATAATTGAAATGAAGTCTTATAAAAAAATTAAAAAAATTAAAAATTAAATCTTATAAAGGAAAGAATATATTTTTAATTGTTAATATTAGCGTACTTTATTCTTTAAGCGAAAGGTTACTTAGAAGAAACAAATGTCATACGATTCGAAACTTAAATAATGCGAAAGTTGGAACGACTAATTGTGGCAGTATCCAATGAACTGGTTTCACAATAATTCCTTCAAAGACACTCTAATAGAAGAACAAAGAAAATGCCACGGCATAAATTTATTATTTTTATTCTCGTTAATTTTTGATGAAAAATGATAAACACATAAAAGAAAATTGGCTTAAGAAATGAGTCATTTTACTAATCAATCCCCAATTAACATATCCGAAGTTATGGTATTTTACCTAATTCAAGTTGCCTTACTTTATATTTATGAGTTAGTTATGCATAAGAAAAAAAATTACACGTGCATCACATTTTATTTTTCATATTTGACAAACAAAAATACAAAAGGCATGTGCTTAATGACGAAGTCGGCGATGAAAGAGGGAGCGAATCAACATTTCAGCAGTATTATGTCATAATAATACAAAAGAACAGAGAATAGTTTAAAGAAAAGTCAATGGTGTCACTTTGTCCTCAAAGACTTCCAAATCAAAAGGAGATGGATCAATTTAGCGTCATAAATCTTGCAAATTCTTCATAGCTTACTCGACCATCCCCATCCAAATCTGCTTCTCTAATCATTTGTTCAACTTCTTCATCTGTCAGCCTCTCTCCTAATTTCATCATTACTTGTCTCAACTAAAACAAATCAAAACTGTTCATTTTAGTCACTTGGCCTTATTCCCCTATGTGATTATATATCTTAATGTGAGGATTCATGCATGGAATGGAAGGTTCAGAAATGCAAATTAAATTGATCTGCATGGCAAGTTGTTTACCTCCGTAGCTGATATATATCCATCATTATCCCTGTCAAACACTTTGAACGCGTCTTTTAGCTCCTCAGTCAGATTTTCCTAACAAAATTGACAGGGATAATGATGGATATATATCAGCTACGGAGGTAAACAACTATGTCAGATTTTCCTCAGTCATATTTTTAATAATGACAGTCAAATTAACAATTAATAATGGCAGACTTTATTTCATGGGTTAATTTTGAGAGTATTAATGAGTCTAGGTCAGCTTATTCTATTACATGTTTTCAATTTTTACATATTAAATGAAAATTCGACAGATTTCTATTTGTTACCTTCATTGTCCTTCCCATAATATCCAAGAACTCTTCAAAATTTACACTCCCATTTCCATCAATGTCGACTTCTCTAACCATTTCTTGAATTTCTTCTTTTGTTGAGTTTCCTTCTAATGATCGGACAATGGATATGAGTTCGTCCACAGTAATGAAACCTAGACATGATCAAAAACATTTTCAAAGTTAACTAAAAATGCCCTTTAATTGTAAACCACCAAATGATGGACATTAAACAATGAATATTTATATATATATATATATATATAGGTTAAAGGTTAATGTGCAAAAGACCACACCATCGGAGTCCTTGTCAACAACGTCAAAGGCTTCATGGAATATAGCTATTTGATCTTCTGTCCATGCATTTGCCATTATATATTTTGCTGCAGCGAGGTAGGCTCAACTGAAGTAGAAATTAACCAGGAAACTCTAAATTTGCTTATTGCAAATGGAGAGCAATTTTAGTCTTATAATGTTATGTTCCTTGAATTTCACTTTGCTTTTATAGATGGGTTGTGGGACAACTTTTCTTTTTTATTGAAACAGTCAAAGCACGTTCGCTAGAATTCCCAATTCTATTCAAACTGGAATTTTTCCAGAAGGGTGCACAGGGATCGACTATTGAATCTAAGAATTTTTCAATGGGCTTTCTTATTTTTCTTTCTTGTCCTAACTCCCAACTACAAAAGTAATCATATGTCTGCACACATTCAAGTGTTCGTGAGAATTGGAACAACTTCTAATGAGTATCAACAAAATTTATCTGCAATAAGTAAATTTCTGTCCGCAAATGAATCAATATTTAGATTTAGATTTCGGTCATTGCCCATGAAAAATGTATTAATCTCCTGTGTATGCACGTGCATATAAACAATCATTTTAATCTTTAAAAGTGTGACACACTGATAATTTGATTCTTAAAAAAATTATGAATTTATTATTAAATATGAAAAAAATGTGACATTTTAAATTATAAAATTTAAAAATCAATTTGTTATTAAGTTGTATAATAAGACTAATACATTTACTTGGGAGATTGATGACTGAGTTGGACCAAAGAAGAGAAAACAGCCCCATTCCGTGAAAGGTGAAAAAATGAAAATGCTCATGTAATGTATGTAAGAATTCCGTGAATCTGATCTACTTTACTTTGCTCATGGAGTCTGTGCTAAATGGTATAGTTAATGCTTTTTATTTTATTGGTTAATCATAATTAAAATTAATATTAAAATAACATTCTTTTTTTTATCATATATTAAAAATAATCATGTTTTATTTAATTAAATATAAATACAAAATTAAATAATAACATATAATAATATTGACAATTCATTAAGTTATCTTATCATTATTAAGTTGAATAGAATAATTATATGTAATTTTTTTATAAATTTTATTTTTTTAAATTTTTCATCAACTAGTATTACGTTATTAATTATCGTTACTTAATAATATAAATTAAAATAAAAAAAAAATAATTAAAATCAAAACAAAATTTTTCAAAGTATTAAAATTAAAAAAAAAATCTTATATTATAGAAACTAAAAACCTATTTTACTCAAATACTTTAATTAGTCCTTTTTTGTGTAAAATCAATATAAAACCAAATAAATTAATTAAAATTGAGGAAACTAGACATAACTGACCACAATCTAGTGAAATATGTTCAATATTTTCTATTATTTAATAATTTTTTTATCTTCATCAAGATATTTCCAAACATTAAGTTAAAAAAATATCTAAAAGACTAAAATCTTCATCTTAAATAGGTATTTATAAATGAAATTTAATTTTTAACTTTACAAAATTATGAATTTTATGTTATATTTTTATTCAATGAAACGTAATATATTATATTAATTAAAATAATATTATTTAATTATTACTAGTTCAATCTTAAAGGTCGAACGTTGAATGAAAATGACTTTCACCAATTTCATAACCAATTTGGTATTGAAAACCCTAGTATAGATACTAAAGTTGTTAATTGTGTAACTTCAAATCAGTCTTTCGCTGTCTTGGACCCTCTTCCTAATTTTTTAGCACAAAATATAAATACGTGTCTTTTTCTCAAATATAGATGAGTACAAAAACCCAAAAATCCTATTCACACCTTCCACATTATCTTCTTTACATTCTAGGTTTATAATGAATTTGTTTATACTTTTATGTAATATGAATACTATATTTTTTTCTTTAATATAGCTTAATAAATTATATTCAAACTCCAAATAACATTATTTAATTATTACAATTTCAATACAATTATGCTATTTAATCTAAGATCAATGCTTTTATTGACTCAATAACTTATTCGATTTTAAAAATTTTAGTATATACAGATACCAATTAATACAATTACGAATAGTAAAATTATTAACCATGAAAGTTTTGAAAGTCTTTTTCTTAAATATAGGTACAAATACCCTAATATCTTGTTCAAACCTTTCACGTTATCACCCTGACATGCCAGGTTTACAATGAGTTTCTTTACACTTGTCCAAACATAATTGCTCGCTTTTTGTTCATATTTAATATAAATTTCTTAAATCAATTAGTGATGTGAATTCTTTTTTAACAAGAAATAATCTTTATTAAGAATGGGCTCTGGAAATTATAAAAAGTATCCATATTGACACTATCTAAATTTCGAACTTGATGACAAAGATAATAAATTTGACTTAAGTTTTTTCCTTAAATAAAATAGGCCATTACTATTTGCACACCTTTTTTTTCTTGTCAAATTTTATTAACATTTTTATACACATGGTTGGATTCATCGTTCTTAAATTAAATTTCAGAACTTTTTTTTTTTTTACATAATTATGGAATTTTTTTCCAAAACATGTGAGCTCTGAAACTTATCTTCATATGAACATCAAAATGCGCGTGCTCACGGATTTATACTAGGAGGATTTGAATTGGCATCGATGTATTGCCTAATATAATGTGGTTACAAAATCATTTTGAAAAACAATTCTTAAAAGAGCAAGAAATTTACATATTTCTAGAATTTATTTTTTGAAGATATGCAAATTTTAATACTTCCAAAACGTAATTTTCATTACTATTCTTAGGAATTTCCAAAACCTAAATTCTGAAAGTGTTAAAATTTTACCTACTTTCAAAAACTAAATTCCAAAACAATAAAATCGAAGTCTTGTATGAAGGCATTATTAGAACAAGGGGGCAAAAAGAATGGACCAATAAAATACATTGGCTGGCCTGACCCATACTTAAGCTTTTGACTTGCGTGCGTAGCTCTTCAAAAGTTTGTGCAGACCAAAACAAAAAAAGTACGAGTTTAGGTTTATTCATGTTGCAAAGCTGGTGAGTTACCCTGCTCTCTGTTTTGCTCTCTTTCTCTCTTCTCTGTTTTATCTTACTAACAGCAGGAGAAGATTAACTAATGTCAAATTATCAGACTCTCAGATTCTATTAGAAAATTATCTTCATTAATATATTCTCCTTCAAAAAGTTAACGTAAACAGACATTTTGGATTAGTATCAGTTAGAAAAAAAACAAAGTGGGATGTTAACCCCTAACTAAACAACCATCTCAATTTAAGGTCCTATCATTACATAAAACAGTTGGAATAATTGACCTCTTAATACTGCTGATGGACAGAACAAAATGATAGGTGGACGTGTAAAATACGGTTGCATTAGGCTCTCACCCAAAATTATCATAGCTTGAAAGAGCACCCAGAAAATTTAAGCTCAATTACATAATAAACTAATTGACATTATTCGATAAAAATTTTCTTACTTGCACGTACATTTGATGAAAATTTGAAAAAGACACTGATAAGTATCAAAAGGTTTACTAACTACCAATATATCTCTTAGATTGGCTGACCTTTGGGAACAACTTGATCTTTGAGCCACATGTAAATAGGTACCAACACAAACCATGTAGCTGCCAAGGCACCCAAAACGAAGCGCAGTAAGAAGACTGAAGGGTTAACGGGCTTTTCAACATCTTCTTCCTTTGGACCCAGCTGCAGCAAAATCAAAGTCAATCACCATAATTTATGTTACTCCCTCTTGTGAAGCTACGATAAGGAAAAATATTATTGCACGGCCATTTTGCAAATTCAAGGGAATAATAATGTGAACTTTTTCAAAACAATTCACATGTTCAATAAAACCTTAAATTCTATGACATTATAATGATGAATAGAGACATTTTGCAGTGAAGCAAGAAAACAGTGCATGGCGAAGGCAATGGTAAATGTTGATGCTTTATTGGAAATCTATACTCAACCAAAGTATTCATGGCATTCACTCAAAGAATCTGAAAGATAACATTCAGTTGAAGAAACCCAATACATTTACCCGCCGATGTACAATAATTTTCTAAACAAACATATGTATTGTAATATTGAACTTCAATTATTCAAAAGAATGAGAACCTTTATGAGTTGAAATGGAAGTATGAAACTTTACCTAACTAAGCATGTAAATCGAACTGAATGTAACCAATAAAACCAACCTCGTTATATTGTTCCTCATACTCCGAGTACAGTTATTTCCTTTTGAATTTTCATTTTGGTTTATTGACACTTCTAAGCAGTCAACTGTTTCCATGTTATACATTCTTTCCCTATTACCAGTATATGATCGGTCATCTTCAAGCACAAGTGCACAACAGCCTAAGCAAATATCAAATATGTACATACTCATGGTACAATCTTCAATGACAGAGAGGTAAAATCTCATTGTCACCTATACACTACAGCATTTGAAATGATTTTTTATCTTCAATGTTCAAGACACTGTATTCATTTGGTAGGAATGTTACTTATTCTAGCTACAAATAGCAGTGCTTTGTTCATAAGTCCTTGCTGTATATGCTTTCAAGACCATCAAAATAGAGTTGTAATGATTTTGCAAGAATAACCTACACCTAATCGAATTTGGATCCTCTATTTTCCTTTTGAGACATACAAGTTTCATTTAGGAAGACAAACAATTTTGTGCCAGTGACCAAACTTTTAGGTAAAGGGATCAAAATCATGAAGAATGCAATATATAGTCAAATGTGCTCAGGAAAGAGGGTGTAGCAAAGAATATCTCAAGTTCCTAATATCATTAGTTGCCACATTTCCCAAAATGTAAATTCTAGTGCTAAATGTGTAATAGTTGTCAGTATAAGGTGTCCACACTGATGTTAATTATCCAAGTTAAGTGACTACTTTGTTTATGTTTCCCTAAATCATAAAATGGTAGGTTGTATCATTACAAAAACAGACACGCCATCAAGGAGAGAGATAATCTATAAGCCCACATACAACCTGCCTACAATTCAAGTTAAAATTAAAATAAATAATAACATCCCCCAAATAAAACAAGGGCAAACAAACATACAACAAAAACATAGATTGAGAAGCTAAGACAGCAAATACCTGCAAAGGAGAATCTCCAGATGCTGGCTTAACACCAGTCACTGAACAGCCCATAATCAAGCCATGACGACGAACCCCACGATACCATTTTGGGCCAATCCTTTTTAGTTGGACATCCTTAAACCCTGCCTTTTGAAACCACTCAATATACTCTTCCTCCTTGGGGAAAAGCATCCAAACATCTGCAAAGAACCGCGACAACCAAAATGTTGGGTAGACCGGACCAATTAGAGAGGCTTTGCCTCCAAGTTTCAACACCCTGTATGCTTCCTTGATGCCACGCTGAGGATCTGGCCAGTATTCAATACTGAGAAACAAAAGCAAATCACAATCATCACTTTTAAAGCAAACCACTGCTAGTGTGTTTGGAAGCCCATTGAGACGTAAAAGTCATGTTTGGAATGTGGAAGTTATAACTATTAGCTTCTTAAAATCACATCCAAAACGTGAAAAATCACATCTTAGATGTGCAACTAAACAAGCCATACATCTACATACACATAAATAGCCAAAATGTAAAGTAACTTCAGATCCATGTCACTGAATAAATTGACACTTCAATAACAACAATGCAAATTTGTCATCACACAGTATAATCATACAAGGAAAGATTAAATAGCAAATATAAGATAGGTGAAGACAGAGCTTTACCTTCCTGCGGATACATATCTGTCCGCATAATCGGTTGGAAATGGAAGATCCTCGGCATCCCCTTCGATTATTTTGCATTCCTTAAGCGGTTCCTTCTGCTTGGCCTTGGCAAGCTGGTGGGGTGACTGGTCAAGAATGGTGACATTCTTAGCATCCACATGCTTGACAATACCCAAAGTGGTGAAACCCGTGCCGCCACCAACATCCACAACAAGCATGTTCCTGTTATTGAGATCAGCGGGTTCAAGGGCCTCATCCCTCATGTCCTCGGTCCAATGGCCAGGGTTTATGACATGGTCATACACAATTGAGAGAAACCTATAGAACCAAAAGGCCTCTTTTTTGTGCTGAATGAACCTTGGCTGCGAGGATGGCCTCGAAGCCGAGACACTACACTTGGGCACTACTATGGTCCTAAAGTTGGGAACTTTAGTACCAGTGGTAGCAACGAAACTCACTCTGGGAAAGGTCTTACCGTGAAAATCCGAACCCGTGAAAGCCAAGCCGTTTCCGGTTAGGGTTCTGAGAGTAAGCTTTTCAGTTCCACTGAGCATTACTGAAGCCATTGAATGAATCTACAAAAGCCAGAGATAAGTTAGTTCAACTAAAGTGAAGTTTAAAGTAGAAGAAGGAGAATTGTTGTCCTTATTCCTGAAAAAATAAAAGGAAATTAGGCTTAGGTGAAGGAAGGGACGAAAGAGATGGAGGAAGGAACTACAACCTTGATTGATTGAATGCCGTGGCGGTTGAATTTGGTTTCGTTCACAAAAATATATTAATTGGGATTAATTTCTCACCACTCGCTCCATATGGAAACGTACACCTATTTTACGTCATTGCAGTTAATTAGTTTGTCTTTTCAGTTTATTATATTTTTTCCTGTTCTAATTAGGCAGGATTGTCAAAAATAAACCAGACAAATCCGGAGGAATTATCAAAAGCCATTACAAAAAATTGGCTTAAACACGCTTACTGAATTTTAGGATTTAAAATCACCGTATTTTTAAATATTACTTGTCACTTTTAATTTTAAAAATTTATAATTTTCACAAATTATATTTTAAACTATTAAAAACACACTCTTAATTATCTCAATTTGTTAATTCCATTTTAAAGATTAAAATGAGTTATTTTAAAATTAGAGAACTAAAAAAATTATCTTTAAGTTTTATAATTAAAAAAATTACTTTTAAGTTTATTAACTAAAAAATATTTTAAAATTTAAAGGATTATAAATTTTATTTTTAAAACATGAAAAAGGTATAAGCACTATTTTTATATTATTATTAAATCACAAGACGTATATTTATGATACATTGTTTGTTACACCAATAACACTTTTTACTTTGTTAAAGTTAAGTGACGAAAATTAGCATTTTACAAAATTTAGAAACTAAACAAAACAATTTTTAATTGGAGGACAAAAAAATTAATTTTAATTTGAGTAACCAAAAATATATTTAAGTAAAAAAATTGATACGTTTTCATAACAATTGATATGTGTCTAAGGAGTCCTTATTAATTTTATTTGTCAACGTGAAAAAAATGATAAGAGCTTCTTAAGAGTAAATTGAATGAAAATATGATTTATTTATTTTTATTTGTTAAAACCTATTTATTTGCTTAATGTAATAAAATGTATTTTTTTTTTAAATGAAATCAAATGTATTTTTTATTGCAATGTATATTTACATCTCAAATTACTTATAAATAAGAGGATTTATTTATTGTTACATTTTATCTTATAAAATATCAAAATTAACCATAAAGGTTCGTTTGATACACATTGAAGTATAAAATAAAGAAAATAATACACGATAAATAGTTGAATTACAAAATAATTTTTTGTATTTTATATTTTTTAATGAATAATAAACAA
>JAMLFT010010019.1:0-12204 GCA_026544285.1 Pachyrhizus erosus
ATCTTTAGTAGCGATGCTAATAATAACACTCAATAGAAAATAGATAATGGTGGAAAATAAAATCTTAAGAATAGGATATGTGTTATTATTATTATTATTATCCTTTTAATCAATTCTTTTAAAATTATAAGCGCAATTAGTACTTTGTATTAGGATTAAATGTGATTACGAATAATCACTTTCCTAATATAATAATAGCGTCCTTTGGGTAATAGTAAAGCGATGATGGAATGAAATATAGGTAAGGAACCCTACAGTGAGCATATACATAAAATAACAATATATAAATAATATAGTTATTTTATGAATAAAATATAAAAGTGTAGTAATACATAACCCAATATATATATATATATATATAATAGAATACTAATAAATAATTATATAATAATAACAATAACAAATAATATATATATATATACCCATACGTATATAAATATACATATCTCTGTATATAAAATTATAATTATATAAATGTGAATTATTAAAAAAAAATAAAACAGATCGCGGTAAACCCTAAAAGAAAATCTATAGCGGGCATATAAATATAAATCTCGGTACCGTTCCTTTAATATCAGTTTCTCATTTTTCCCCAAGCTGATCAAAGACCTCGTCCTCCACCGTTCTGCTGCCATTTCGTATCATCATCAGCTAGACGGAGACAGCTGGATTGATCGCTATAGACACCGACTATGCGTAAAAGCCTTCCCTTTACAGAAACCCGGCTTCAAGGCAAGGAGGATTTCTTCATTCCTCTCGGAATCTTTGTTGTTTCTCTTGCTCTGCTGTGGGGGAAGAAGTTCAGTTAGCAGGGTAGATTATTTTGTGATTATTTCTTCTGGATGTGCCTAAAAATATGTTGACCATGTGATTAACTTGAATGTCAATAAATACATGGCGACGGAGGAGTATGGTGGTATGGGTTTTTTTTTTTTTTTTTTTTTCTGTTTCATGTTGTTGTTCTCTTCGTTCCTTGTTTTGATTTTCTCTGGGTACTGGGTTGTCCCCTCTAAATTCGTGGGCGTAACGTGGAACCACCATGAGCTATCTTTTCAAGTATAGCCGATGTGTGGGGAAGAGGGGAGGGGTGGATTAATCGAACCAGCTGGGTTGCAAGCTTCTGACAACCATCATCTCGTGTAGACGCTCTGCTCATGACGTCAGGGCAGTGAGTGTCCCTTCCTAACTAGCGAACGGAGGCACCTAGGGTCATCACGATGTTGCTCGCGCTGCCTAGTGGATGGTTATCCCGTTAAGTAGTCGTTGCCATGGTTGGCCAGTCAGCTTGAACCAGGAGTATAACAGGAGGAGAGCAGATGAGAGAGAGAGACCAAGTGAAAGAAAGAAGGAACCAGCACGAGGGAACCCGAGAGAGAGAGAACCCGAGAGAGAGAAACCGAGAAGGAGGAGAAGGCCGAGAAAGAGAAAGAGAGAGAAGGAGGGACGAGCTACGAGCAGCGCCGGAAATGGAGGAAGCGCAGCCACTGGTTGGGACGAAGAAGAGAAGAGGAAAGAGGTAAAAAATGAAATAATACATAAGGTAATAATAATATATATATATCAAATCCCTTATGATCTTGGTCTGATCCAGTAAAAAGATGCGGCGGCTGCAAAGCAGGGAGTAGGAGGATAGGAGAGGTGCTTAACATGAAAACCGACGTAAAAAAATTAAAAATAAATCATAAAAATAAAAAATACAAAATAATATTACTAATAAGCTTATATATATATATATATCAATGTAAACATTCGTCTAAAGATATAGGTGTAAGAATGTGTTTTCCTTCTTACGTAACTAAACAGGAAAGAGAACTATCCAGTATCGGTAAAATGATTCAGTATTGATAAAATAGTAATTATAAAATTCAGAATTATCGTGATGAATGGTATTATTCTGTTAGGTCAATAGGAAATTGTTGTGCTAGTATGAATCTCAATAAAAAGCAATTTGAATGATTGTCTCTAAAAGCATAGATAAATATGGTGAGAACTTAAGAAAATGAGGACGTGATAGACTTGATTGACAGATGTACCGATGAGGAAGAAACAATTGGTGAGCGTTAAGTCTTAGGAAAGTTGATGACTTGCGAGGTTGCGGTGTAGCAGTCCTAGGATTTGAAGCTAGAAAGCCAGAGTGCCTAACACTGCAAAGAAGGCACAATGATCCTGATATTTAGATGACTGATGAGAGCAAGACTTTACTCCGTAAAGAATCGTTGTGTTTGTACCAATACCCAAGTGAGACTTGATCGCGGGGATGATGGAGGTGGTTGACAAACAATATAATAAAGTCATGTGTGTGAAAATGAAGATCAGAGAATTATATAAGTTAACTATAATATGGTATTTGAGGAATGTCCGTAGGCTCTTGAAGTTTTAGGAAATAGTGTGAGATATCAAGTTGTGATAACTTTGAGAACAAAGAAACTCATGTGACTAGCTTGGCGTCCCTAACAAATACGAAGCATTACCATGGTTGGTCGAGAGTACCCTGATTCAAGTATCAGATAGGGTATATCTTTTCGATTGTCAATCAGAAAGCAAGCAATGGACAATGAAAATGTGTCGTGTAAGTCCTCTATGACTTGGAATGTCAAGAGGTAGTGGGGGCCCAAATTGCGAATGATAGTGGTGCAAGTAGGATGTTGCAGTGAGGAGAGAGAACAAGTTAGTGAGTGATTATACTTGTGCCTTGTATGGCTTTCAAGACGATGAATGACTTATTCCTCACACCCTTTTTTTTTTTAGATTCAAATGACAAGCTACTTCAAACCAATTCTCTATTTGTCAGTACAACGCATAAAGGGGCGATGGGTCCATGACCCATTATACGAGGAAGACACCCTCACAAGACTAGTACATTTCACATTTCTTTTGCCATATATCATCCCACACAAAAGACCCTACTCATGTTAATCTCCTTATCATTATGAGTTAGATTCTTGCTCTTGGTTATACTCGAGCACCACCCACTCCACCCGCATCTTTAGGATCCACCCCTCTCAGTCCGCTAGCAGCCACTAGAGGAGCTAAGCCTTCAAATGAGGTTCATTCCCCTAACAACGTCCCTCCAAGCTTTGTCTTTCCCCCTTCTGACTCACGCATGATGTGTGGATTCTTACTATCAGATCACATAGTAGATTGGAGCTTGGTTCAATCAATTTCACCTTCTGTTGAGGATTCAACTCCTATGTAGATTGCGACCTAGAATCAAGAGGAGGATTATTTTGAGGAGGAGGATCCCTCGAAGGGATTAGCATAGGTGGAGAAGACCTTGTAGAACTATTAAAGTACTTAGATAGGATTTACTTTCCTGCTCTAACTAGGATACCACTAATTAGTATACTAAACCCTATTTTCTTTTGTAGTTGAGCAATTGTAAATCCCCTTTTGAAAAATTTTATTATTTTGTAAAATCTTTGGTAAGTATATGAGTATATTACTAAATTACTTTTTAATGCTAATAAAAATGTGATAACGTGGTAGTATATTTTAATTTAATTTAAAATTAAATATAAGATTTTCATCTATTATTACTAATGGATTAATATGTTATGTCACACTTAATTAACTAGTAAGTTTTGACTTAAATGCAAATTTTTTTTAAAGAGTTGGAGATGTAAAGTCTATCTTAAACCAGAAAGAGAATTTTCCTATACATATGTAATTATATTAATTATAGAAATTATGAAGTATATTTAATTAAATTAATTTGACTTTTAGTTGACTAGCAGGAAGTTGTACAGTAAATTATGGACATTATAATTCTTTTTAATTTAAGTAAATGTATAATTTGATTAAAATTATCTAACTTAACTATTACCATTATTTTTATTTTTTGAAAGTTTTATTTATTAAATGGAGTTTAAAAATAGAGATTACAATGTGTGTGATACACCGTCATTAATATATTAAAAATTACATTATTGAAAAAATTAGGAATCTTATTCTTAGAATCTTGAGAGAAAAAATAAAGAGAATAAAAATTAATAAGGAAGAGAAGTTTTAATTTTTTTTATATAAAGTTACTTTTTTTTTTCCTTTTTTTAAACACAAAAAAGAAAATATAATAATTTTTATATTTTTTATTTATTTTATTTTTCATACTATCACACTATTAATAGATATTTTTTAAAGTTACGGTAAAAATATAATTAATATTTTTATTTTTATTAAATTTATTATCTTTTTTTATTATACTTCTTTTAATTATTATTTTATCATTTGTTACTCTTTCTTTTATCTCTTTAATTTCATCGTAGGTATGCAAAATAATTAAAATTTAAGTGAAAGCAACGATATAATTAATAAAATAGTAGTAATTATAGAATCTTAAACTTTTAAAAAGACAGATATACAGAGAGAGAATTGTTATTTTTTTACTTTTTCTAAAGGACAGATACTTAAAAGAAATAGAAGTAGTATTTATAAAAAAAAATGTTCAATTGTAAATATAATAAAAATTTAGCAAATGCTAACAATTTATAAGACATGTTATTGGTAACTCTTATATTTACTATTCTGCATATTCGGTGATTTTAATTTATTTTCAAAGTGTGTATTTCATGTAAAACAATATATCGCATCATACTATATAAAATAAATTCAAACAATCAAACTTTGACGTCATAAAGTTTTAATTGTTTAGATAAGGATTAGTCCCATTTTATTTATATAATTAAATAATTAAATTACAGCGCGTGCGTGTTTGATTACTTTTGCTTATCTTATTGATAGTAGTAGCATATGATGGCGGAATGTGCTTTTCTGGCAGCATTGTGTACAGTGCTTATATTATGTGAATATGATATAAATTTTTTTGTTTTTCAATTTTAAATTTCAACTTAAATATGAAGAAATTTATTTCTGATTCTCTGATTTTTTAATTTTAATCTTTATAAATTTAAAAAATAATTCTTATTACTATATAATGATAGTGTGTCATGTGAGCAATTATTTTTAGGTAACATGTAATATGTCATATCTACCTGTATAACACGTTACAATTAAGTGATTATCGAGACTATCTTTTTTAAAAAAAATTACAAATAAAATGTATTATATACACTTAAATTTACTTTGGAGGATGAAAACTAAATTTACTTTATTTGTAAAGACTAAAAAATGTATTATACAATTAAATTTTTATTTGGAAAATGTTAATGGTGACACTTGGATCTATGTAAGTAACAACTAAAATAGACTAAATTCAAATATTATCATTCTCCGTATCGATGGGTGACTCAGTTCACGAAAACATTTTTAATAAAAAAAAAAACGAAGAATGCTTATGTGCTATGTTGAATTTATGCAACATGTTATTTATGGTCTTTCGTTGAACTTGAAAAAGAAAAAGCATTATATGATCCAAATTATAATATACTACTTCATATGAGTTGAAATTTGGTATTGGGACTTCATATGACTATGTTAAACTGTAGGAATTAGTTTCATTTCTATGCTTTAGTTTAGAATTTATGTACCAAAACTCACTAAGAAGAGATAAAGACTCAAGTATTAATTTTAGGTCCAACTCAAGTTCTACTCATCTAATTGGCCTCGAGTTTGATAATCGACTTAGTTTTAGTAAAAAAAAATATAGGAAAAATATTTAATTTAAAAGCTTTACACCAATTAGAATATATGTGTAAATTATTTGAAGTTCTTATTAGACCATTATTAGCAATTGGATTGTATATTATAAGAATTTTGATTTTGTTCAATTTAAAATTATGCATCTAATCTCTATTTTGTATGCTATTAGAAATATATAATACAATTGTTCTAGAAGTTACATCGCTGGATCATTTTAGGCTTGCTACGTGACCTATGACCCATAATAATAACCTAACCCCTTCATCTTCCAACTATTAATATTTAAGTCATTTCATGCCTATAAGTATGGATTTAAGCTTAATTTACACATCTTTTACACCTAGTGACTTGAATGTCAAAATGTCTATCCAAATTTTTGTGGGTTCCCCTTCTCACTAGAGGTCATTGTTGCTTGTCAAATTCTTTCTATCACTTAAAGCATTCACCATGTTTGGAGGCATCAAAATACCTATAAATAGAAAAAAATCATAACAAATTAAATAATAATAAATCCTAACATATCATCTAAGATACTCTAAAATAGTCTAAGGTATAAAAATGACATTATTAGCTAATGCATTTAGGATGAAGATAAGGTCATAGTTGTGTATCTAAAAAAAAGGTTAAGGCTAAAACATCTAGAATATAGAGCTCAACTAATGAGTCATAATCAAAATTAGTCACCATTGACATGATCATTGGTGGGAAAAATAATTCATCACTAACATGACTTATTTGTGTGACAAAAGTCACCCCTAAAATGAACATTGGTGGGAATAAAAGCCATTAATGTGATCCATAAGTGAGAAAATAATTTCATGAAAAACACTAAAGCAATAGGACCTAAAGTTTGGCAATGCTTATACTATTGGAGGAAATCTTCATATGAATGGCGACTGTTGAAGATTTGGTCGACAAAGTGAATGATAAGAAACAAATTGGAATGGCAAATCAAACAAGGAGGAAATAGGCCAAAAAAAGTGTCACATAATAATAAGAATTAGTCTAAGATGAATAAGGACTCTCAATATTTTGATTTTGCAAACATTCTATAAGTTCGATCTTTTGTTTTTAGTAAAATATATAGACGATTCTTTTGTTTGCAGAGAATATTTACTCTATGATTATTTCATAACTTCTCTTATTTTATTTGCAGATAATGTTTGGAATATTTTTTTATAGAATCTATCGAAGAATAAATTTTTAGAAAAATGAATTAAATGAAAATAATAAACACAATATGAAAAGTGATATTTATTTTTCAAAAGTTTAATAATATAAGAAATGAAGAGAAGAAAAAATGGAGAGAATATTTTTTTGTTGGATTAAAGGAAAGTTAAAATCTTTATTAAAAAAGCTTTTATATTTAATGTTTGGATAAGTCTTATGTTTCCTAAAAAAAGATATTTGTGAGTAAAAAATAAAATATTTTGTAACACTGACACATGTTCCAACTACTTACCTTATAAAATATTTTGATTTTTATCAGATGATATAACCCCATTAAATATAATAGCAAGAGTTAATTAGGAGGGTGTAAGGTGGGGATAAAAGAAAAGAAATGAAGGAAACAAGTAATTGAAGGCATTCCGAATTTCTCATTCAGTTTGGTGGAAAAAATTGAGGGTTGTCAGATAACTCCACGTGAGGGTTTTTCTTCATAGTCTCATTTGTCAAGAAACAAACTCTTCTAAAATTTATGTTCTTTTCACTTTGCGTGCCATGACGAAAAAGAAGAGAAGACTACCTAGGGTAAGGAAGTGGTGGTTTTAAAGAAAAGGAAGTGGTGTTGTCTGTACTTCGAGCTATAGTGTTAGTCATTAAAAAGAAAATTTTGGTGGATGGGAAAAGAGCAATGAAGCAAGCCATCATTCAGAAACAAATAAAAGGAAACATATGAAATGCTAATTTCATATGCATTTAATATATTTTCCCATTTATATGTATAAATGATAGATGATGATAAGAATGCATGCCCCTTTCAATAATTTAGTAGTTCTATATAGGATGAAGATATAGGTCGATAGCTATCACATAATACTGGTATGATTCGTCTTGTAATTTTGTAATATATTTAAAAGATCATCCATAACACGAGCGTCCTCAGTATGTATTTCAAAAATGCTCTTTGAAAAAATACATGGGCATGTGGTTACTTTAATCCATTAAATGTACCTACTTTTGTTTTGTTTTTGCTGTAAACCAAAATCATGAACCACAGATGAATCGATCTGGAATTACAATTACCCATATGTTACTTGTCTTCATCCCACGACGCAAGCTATTTGCCTCACTATAGCTGTTGTCTTCCCTCGTACTCCCATTATTATAATTTGTATTCTTGAAATTATAAGTGAATCACTCTCATTTTTTTTAGAATTATATCTTCATTTCAAAAGACAATATTCTTAAATGTTTAATGTTCACACCAAAAGCACTGTTATAGAGTCATTCTGGTTTAACTAATAATTATTAAGTTCAAATTTCAGATATATATGTAATTGCATTAAATTTTTAAAGAATTTTTTTTTCATAATTATTTATCCCCTCAAACAAGATGCTTTTCCTAAAAAATTACATGTACAGGTGATTTCTAGTTAAAAAATTCTAATGTTCATTGTAATAAAATGTCGTTCATCTTATTTTTATTTATTTATTTATTTGATAATTTTTTTACAAGCATTAAAGTAAAAAAATGAACGATATTATATATATAACATTTTATAAAGTTAAAAAAATGAAGATTTTGTAAAGTTACTATAAATCTCAAATTATTAACTTTTTGAACTTAAGGAAAATTTTCAATTGATATAAGTATTTAATTATTTAACTTATAAAAAAAACCCAATTATAATAGTAAGAGAAGTTGGATGGAAAGCATTTTTTTGGTTTTCCTCTCAATTAAAATAGGCTATGTATATTATTAATCTAATATCTAATACATGTTGGGTCTCCCTATGTTGGGCCTCCAAAAGATGTGACACCTTATGTTGTAATGTTTCTTAGGTTGTCTTAAGTCTTTTTCTAGTCATGGACTCACCTAAGCCTTAAATGAGATCTTGGGTTTAAGTTTGAGTTTTTTGGTCATGAGCTTGGACCTTGATGTCCACATCATTCCCTCCTTCTTGAAAAGAATTTGTCCTCAAATCCAACAAATCATTACCTGCGTCAAAAAGAGTTAAATCAGACACGTTGAAAGTAGCACTTATACCATACTCACTTGACAAATCAATTTTATATACATTGTCATTGATTTTGGCCAACACTTGAAAGGGTTCATCCCCTTTTGGCATAAGGTTGGACTTCTTTTGTGAAGGAAACCTCTCCTTCCTAAAATGCACCCATACCTAGTCTTTCAATTTGAATGTTACCTTTTTCATTCCTTTGTTGGTCTGTTTAGCATATCCCTTTATTTTCTTCTCAATTTGGACCTTAACCAAATGTCTTAACATAATCAACTTTTTCTTATCCAAATTTATCTTTAAATTTAGAAATGTTACGTAAAGACAATAAATCCAAAAGAGTCAAAGGATTAAAAACATAAGCAATATCAAAAGGTGATAATTAAGTAATACTATGTACAACTCTATTATAGGCAAATTCAACATGGGACAAACACTCTTGCAAGCTCTAAGGTTTTTCTCAATAAAAACTTCAAGAAGAGTAGAAAGAGTTCTATTTACCACTCATGAGTCCATCAGGATAACACATAGTTAAAGATAATAATTTAGTGTCAATTTTGTCCCACAATATCCTCCAAAAATGATTAAAAAATTTAGAACTTTTATCATTTACAACGCTCGGTTTTTCTTTTTTAATTTATTAGTAATTTGCCTCTAATATATAAATTATCATATATGGTTTCTTTTATTATTCATGAGGTGTTTAGAGTTCAACACAACTACATTTGCAAAAAAATTGAGAATAAAAATTTATAGAAAAATCTGGATTTTTATGTAAAATTCGCAATAATTGAAGAAAAAAATCTATATGCATATTATTTAGAAGACAAGTTTGATGCAATATAGAAGTTTTATACTTTTATCAAACAATGTATTATCACGTCATTTAATAAATTTGATACTTTTATAAAATTTTAAGTATAATTAGCCTCATAAAATGGAGTATTAGCCTAGATTTAGATTATAGTGAAAATAATTTAAACTGAAAGTTACTCGAAATGAAACTCTTATCACGTTCCCGACTCAACTTCAAATTAGCTTTCTTAAATAAAATAAAATAAAAATAAAAATTCAAAACAGCTTGAAATCACTATCAAGTACATATCCCCACCAGTCAAACTTAATTGCACTGGCAGGATACTTGTCATAATTCCAAGTCTTGATTCCTTTTACCATATATTAAACCTGCTTATCACTTTTAAAGGAAAACTTGAATGGCATAATCTAAAAAGTGAAATGAAGACGAACTTGATTCACATAATGTAAAGAATTTATCACTTATGAAAATGACCAACCCCATAACACAAACCACACAGCCCACCATCGCCAATATTACATTATTACTATTGAGTTTATCTCACTCTATTTAATAATAAAGAATAAAACGATTCCTACCCATTCCTTACTATATATACTTCGAAAAAAGAGAAAAAAAATAACATATATAATAATATAGTGAATATGATAATAGAAGAAGAAGAAAATAAAAAAGGTTTAATTAAATAAACAATTTACAGTCTAAAAAATTAAACCCAAAGGATAAATGTTAAGGGTAGATTATTTTTAAACAAATAAAACATTATTCTGTGATAAATATTTTGCTTTTTAATCATTTGTTACTTTTTGATTTCCAAAAATCTTTATACTACTATTATTTAGACAACCCCTTATCCAAAACCGCAGCAAGAATTAATCTTTGTAAACTGACAAAAGCTTCTGCTAGAAAAGTGTCTTTCATTTAATGTTCAGGGATATCTAGGTCAGAAGCAAAAAGTAAAAACACTAAAAATAAAGAACCCAACTTGATAAATGGATAAGCTTTGTCATTTATCACCATTAAATACCACGCAATACAGTTCTGATTAACTTAAATTTTGGCCTATCATTCCAATGCTACTGCCGTATAAACCCACCCACTTTCTCCTTTTTACACACACATACACCGACTCTTCATATGACACTCCTCTCGATCTCGGTAGAGAAATACCCAGAAAGCACATACACCACACACCCCTTTCTCTCCCTGTGAATTTCATAATGGTGTCTTCTTCCACCTCTCTTCACGTGGAAATGTGCAACAACCAGTATCTAAACCTCTCCAAAAAATAAAATTATTGTGGTGCCTAATAATAATGACTTACATATATCAAGTAATATCATTTTAGCATTTTGTACTAAAATTTGAATAATCAAATTATTGATATACTTTTTGTGCATGACATGACTGATAATTTTAGTGTTATTATTATCATCCAAATCAATATTAATTTTTCTTTAGTTATTATTCAATTGAAATATAATTTTATTTTCTAATTCATTTAAGCAATACTTAATTTTTTTGTATAAGCAGTTTGCGTTAAAATAATTTGTTATTAACTGAAAATTAACAACACAAAGCTTATTAGTGTTTGCACTCTAAAACTCTCTACATACAATAGTTTTGTATTATTTAAAATTTCGTTAAAAATTTTATATAATAACATTCTTAAAATTATTTCAATTGTAGTAAGCATTGCGGAGGTTCTGTTGTTTGTCAAACATCCATGTGATTGCGGGTTAAAATTTTGGATTTTTTTTATGCATTTTCTTTATGGTTAGATGCCAAGTTTATATTGGGTTAAACCTGAAAGCCTATTGGTTCCGATTATGAAACTTTGAGAATCGATCTATCTTGCTACACCAAACTATACACATTTATGTTACAAAAATGGCAAAGGGAAACATTTGATTTTTTTTTTTTTTGTTATATATATCTTGAAGGTAACAAGGATAAAACCTAAGAACGTAATAGGTTATTTGATGGGTCTAATACCTAAATACAATACACATTCATTATATTGAAATAAAAAAGTCTCCATACGTTGTCCCAAGGAACAACGTTGAAACATGTAAAACTATATTTACTAATGGAAATTCCCCGCGGCGACGGAAGAAACCTTGGCCACGTCAGCGGGCTTTGGAGTTGGCAGCAGAACAATTGCTAACACGGCACTGATGGCGGCCGCCACTGCACCCAACACAAACGCCGGCAAGTTGCCACCACCAAACCAAGAATCCCACTGTCCACTTATAGCCGACACTATCATCTGTATAAATGCGTGTATATATATAATTAGTAAAATAATTATCAAAATATACTGGTCACTTAACTCTTTATTAAACTATTTTCCAAAGGGTTACGGTAAACACAATATTATAATTTTTAATGTAGTTGTGAAATAATGTATTAGATGATAAATATATGAAATAAACAGATCCTAACCTGTGGCACCACAATTGCTATGTTGAGGACACCCAGAGATAAACCTGAAAATTTTGAAGAGAAAGAAATGTTATTTTAATTTAAATAAATTTTTACTATAAATGTTTGTTTAATTGCTTCTTATTTATATAAATTTTAATTAAATAGCTTATTTTAAAAAGAGAA
>JAMLFT010010020.1:0-12203 GCA_026544285.1 Pachyrhizus erosus
TATAATATAATATAGTATAATAAATATATTTATTTATTTATTCTTATACATTTATAATATTTATTTTTATTTTTCATTCCTTTTTCTTTTTTTCCTTTTTCTTAACTTCGTCTTTCTCCTTCTCTTTTTTTTATCTCTTACTTTCTCTCTCTCTTTCTCTCCTCCTTCCTTCTTCACTCCTCCTCTCCCTCTCTTTCACCACCAGGAAAACTAAAAGAAGAATAAGCAGCACATGGGAAGACGACAGCCAATAAAAGGAGAAAGCAAAGCAAAACAAAACAATAACCTAAGGACAAATAGACTACAAGCATAGCAACCACGGGAACGGAATGAGCTCCTCCTTACCTTGAACAATTTTCGACGAAGCAATTCCGGCGAGTTTCTGGCGAAGAGGAGTGGTTGGCGCGTCCTAGCTTCCCTCACTGGTGGCGATTCGTGGTGTCTCGGGTTTCAGCACTTCCAGCTTCCTTTTTTTCAGCACTTCCAGCTTCCCCCTTCTTCTTGGTTTCACATTTTCGTTCTGGATAAGTATGTATTTATCTGGCAGCTGGCTTCTGGTGCTAACCTCATGGATTCTGAATTCTACTCTTCTCGAAGATATATATATATAATCGTATGAAGCATGCAGCGTTGGCGGGTTCTTTGTGGCCTAGTGTTTAAGATGCTTTATATATTCATTTAAGTGATGTTCCATTTCACGGATGGGCCTTGCACGCAGTGGCTAAGACGCTGACCTCCTTCTCCTCCCCAAAGGCCTGAGTTTGATCCTTGCATGATGCACTCTTTAGTCTTTTCTCCTTTTATTCTTTTATATACAAAAATATTTATACATATATTCATTTAAACGCAATATTATTATACAAATGGACTCTGTAGCCCAGTGCTCTAAATGCAGGTTTCCTCCAGGTCCACAGTTCAATCCCAGTCAAATATATTATGTATTATATATTTATTATTTTTTCCAAAATTTCTCTTATTATTTTTAAATTATAAAAATTAATTATAATCGCTCTCTTATACTTATATTCTTACAGCATTATATATATATATATATATATATATTATTTTATTATTTCTATATATATATATAAAGATTATGATCACATTTATTTAGACAAAAAGATTTCTTAATTTCATATTAATTATTATTCGTTTCTAATTAATTAATTTTTTTATTATACCAATTATCATAATGATAATAATTTGATTTCCTAAAATTTAATTTGAAAAATAAAGACAACATCAATAATATTACCCTAAACCCTAAAAATATTTCACAGAAGATTTCCAAGATTATTATCAATACTATAGTTAGATTAGTTATTATTATTACATCCTATTATTCTTATTATAATTATTATTATTATTCTATTTTATTTTATTTTAAATCAGAATATTATATTATTGTTATTATATTATTGTTTCCTCATCAATTGTTGTTTTTAATTTTTTACATGTAACAAATAGAACTCAATAATAATAATAATAATAAATAAATAAAAATAATAAATCATCATAATTACGTAAAAAATATTAAAGATTTTTGTAAGTTAAAAAGATATATTTTTATTACATTTTGTGATTAAATTCTTTATTGTTGTTATGTTATTGTTACTTGTCACCCTTATCAATTGTTATTTTTAATTACATATACTTAATAGAAATGTAGAGACATGGTACTTGATAGATTCAATTGGTAAATAATTGGATTTCTTAAACATGATAAGGGTTTGATTCTTAGTCTGTTTAAATAAATTTATCTAGAATTATTTAAAAAAAAATAAAAAAATAAAATGAGTTTCTCAATAAACTAAAATTAATTTATACATAAATGAGTTTGTAAAATTTTTTTCTTATAGCTTTTCTAAAAAAATAAATTTTAACTTATATAGAAGTTAATTTTATTTTATGAAAAAACTTTTTTATCCTTTTCTTTTTCTTAAAATATATTTAGATAAACTTATTCAAACATATCCTAAAATCATATGTATGAAAAAGATTTTGTATGAAGAAATAAAATTCATTTTAATGATTTTTATCTCTAAAAATAAATTAGTTTCCTACTATCAATAAGGAGATATACTTGTACATGAAAACCAAAATAAAAATGTGAAGACATGGTTGTTTGAAGAGACATACTATTATACCATCTATAATAGGGACAAACATGGTTGTTGGAAAAAGGTAGTAAGCATCCACCAGCGGTTTTAGTCATATGGCATTTGTGCTATTAGGATTGTGCTGTTGGCGATTATATAATGTGTGTTGTTGTATTCTGTAAAAGCTAGAGATTGGACGATAAGAGGAATGGTTGTCACTAAAGCAAGCTCACGAGCCAGGTTCATTGGTAAAGATGGTTTAACAATAGATAAATTCGTAATAAGTGATTGAGAAACCGTTAAAAGGGATATTCAAAAGTTGCATAGGACTATGCTAGTTTTCCAGTATAATTTCAAATAAGATTCAAGTCCCTCTTAGATGTCTGAAATCAGTATTTCATGAAAGCAACTTGATTCAACTTTTAAGTGCTCACAAATTAAGAATTTTTCTTAAAGGGAAATGACAAATTTTACGAAAATTTTTTGGTCAAAAGAAACGAACCATGATTTCTGCCAAACAATACCGTATACTTTTTGAACTTTTATTAATTAAATTTTATTACATATCATATTTCATGCAATTCCTGTACTTTATATTCGTACAAAATAGCATCCCTCATTTGTAAACGTAATTGCTCTTTATCATTTAATTAATAAACGAAAAGAACCCACTTGATTCAATGGATAGTTGTTGTGAATATAAATTATGCTTCATTTATTTATAATCGTGGCATACTCATAGACAAATCTTTCTTTCATTTTTATTTTTGACAGAATAGACAAAACTTTCTTAGGTGCTTTTGGCATTATTTTTTAATTAGAATTGAATTTTCATCATAGTAATCTACGTTATAAATATTTACTTTAAAAATCAATATAAATTACTAATGGCAACCTAAAATTCTCAATAGAGATCGGTACAAAAAAATACTTTAAAAATTGTGTATAAATTTTGTCCAATTTGTCCTAATTATTTCTGCTTTCAATATTGATACTCGTATAACTTGCCCTCACAGTACCTGCTCAACCTCAAAATAATCACACAGGACTTGGGAGAGGGTAAAACATAGATATTGAGTTAGGATAGGCTGATCAGAGTTGATAATTTTAACTAGGCTTCAATATGTTTTTATTTTTATAAATGATTGAATTTTATTGTTAACAAATAATTATTAAAAGATGTATTATTCAAATAAAAACTTAATATTTTAATAATTTCATTCATACATATTAATTCAAAAATAGTTAATTTATAAACAACTCAATATTTAAAAGTAATATGCTAAGAATTTTAAATTTTGTAAGAATAAAAAATTTCATAAAAATTTATAAGGAATAAAAAATAAAATTTGATCATTTATCAAACAAAAATTAAACCTTTTAATTATATACACCCACACATGCATATTTAATCTATGTTTTGATACCAATATATTAATTTTTTAATAAAAGCTGAAGTATACGTGTATTGTATCATATATTATGTATCCTTGCCCATGTGACATAAATGGCTTATTAGTTAAATATGTGCATCACACATTCTTCATATAGGTTTTAAAAAAATATGGGGAAACAACCGCCTACCACAATGTCAATGTGGGAAGTAACTATTCCAACGCTACATTGATGGTAATGTCCATGGTAATTAAAGATGTGTCTGGATCACTAGAGCCTAGATTTTCACACCTACTACCACACTAAAAATTTAAGAATGCTAGTCTCTATTTATTGATCTTGAGCAACATGAAGATTAGAATCCCTTTACTGGAGCAAATTTTCCTGCCTCGTGATGTGGATATCAGAAAGCGAATCCCTTTTGAGCTTTGAAAATTTTAGGAATACAAACAAGGCCTTGGCATTATCTTTGGTTTCTACTTAAGGGACTGCATGCTTCAGTTAGGTTGGAAAGGTTCATTTATAAGAAAAGGTTATGAAATCAGTTCAAATATTCCTTTGGCACTGCATTAACAATTTAAAATAATAATTTTAATATTTTATAGTTAAAATAATAATTTTGACATATTTCATTAAGCCACTAGAATTGGACAAATAATAAGAGGTTTAGATAGTTTACTTAAAGTGATATGTTTAAATTTCATTACCATCATTGTAAATATATAGAAAATAGTTATATTTCATTTAGAAACTGGGCAACCTTATGTTTACTAATTTATAGAGCTTAACTTACATCTAACTCAACCAACTTCTTAACCCAACCCCAACCCTGCAAGTTAACTTCAATTCCCGTTGTCCTCTAGCAAATAATAAGACAAGCAGCAAAGCAGTATATGTCCATGATTCATAGCCATAGATAACAAACAAACAAATTTTCATTCTTTATATTGAGATTCAGTATAACATGCAATACATATACACCCGCCTTTCTAACCAATAGCAACAAGGGAAAAAACAAAAAGCCACATTTGTAAAATGCAAACTTGACAGAATGAAAGAATTGAACCTGTCCACTGTGTTTATTGCTACAATGATATGTGAACATTACAAGAGGAAGAAGAGGCATGCTCAATTTAAAAGGAGAAAACTAAAACTCACTCTCCAAGGCAGCGCCACATTCAAACTTGGACACTAACCATATATAGCTACGTCCATTATGGGCCAAAAGCAAATGCTATGCATAGGAATCCAAGTAGGGTATATATAGCAAAATAAACCACACTACCCAACAGATAAGTGCATCTCAATATATATTAGGATGCAAAAGCAGCATATATGTTGCTCATTGTGTCTGAGTCTAGAACAAATCCACTTTCCTTTTCTGCATGTCTTGCTTCCATCGTGGCAACTTAGAGAATGCTTCTTTGGTCATTCCAAATACAGTTTCGAACTCTTTCTCTGACAGATAGGCCTAACCAACATCAAGTGGAAAAGGAAAAAGAAATATTAACATCAACTGAAAGCATAAAAATTCGAAGTATAACTATATCATATACCTCGAGGATTTCAAATATTACAAAATCCCCTCAACATTTGATACAATTAATAAGACTTCCAATTAACAAAAAAGATCGGAGTACTTTATTATGTAATAGAATTCATGGGAAACTCTAGCGATTGTCTCATTTCAAAATTTTGTTAGGTATATATATATACTTTTCAAACTTACATTAGCATGTCAAACAAATTAATGACATGCAAACCAAGACTAACCTCTCTCCGTTTAAGATCAATTCCAGACACAACACTACCAGATTTAGTCTTTAATTGCTCATAACTGAAGACATTTTGATTATTATTTTCGTTGTCATTTCTTCCATCCTCCATATTTTCCTGTTTTGGTTCTGAATTCCCATTGGTACCAGTTTCAGGGGCAAGTTCTGCTGTCTCCTTGACTTCTGCAACTTCTTCAACAACTTCCGTTTCAGAAGGGGCACTTTCACTTTTAGTATCTGGAATTGAACAAGATTTCAAACTTGTCAAATAATCACAAGCAACACATTGGACCTATATCCAAGAAGAGCTACATTTCTCACCAAAGTTGCTACTTTCAACAACAGGACTAGTGCTTGCCACAGGAGAAGTTTCAGGTGAAGTTTTCTTCTTCTCAGCAGTAAGAACTGAAGAAAGAGCAGCTACTGCTGCTGCTCTTTGTGATCCTTGACTTCTTCCAGATGGCCTAGGAGTATAAACTTTGGTTCCAGATGATGAATTAAATGCAGAGTTTAAGGCTGCTAAGGCTTCAGCCCTTTGTCTTGGTCCTCCTTGATTTAACCCATTCAACTTATCCTGTATGCGTTAGAGTAGAAAAAATTAGAAAGAAGAACCAATTTTTTTCTTTTCTCTATTCAATTATCACCTATGATCCAATTGAATAATAAAATGTTATTTAAAAATTAGTGCTTCTTTAGCCCCATTTAGGTTTTAGCACATGTAATTGGAATTCTAGGAGTTTGTGTGAATGTGCACATGATCTAGGATGTAAAAAGCACTACTAATGCTATTTTTCTTTAATATGACAGAGGTTTCCAATCATCTTCAATCCATTTGAGAAAAAAAATAGGAAGAAAAAGAAATTCCTATAACATCATTGTAAATTCCAATCAAAATAAAGGGGACTGCTAAGACTTCGATACTGTTTCTGTCCTACTAGTACTCATTGATGAGTTATTATTGTTCTGGCTATGATCCACTTTAATGTTGCACCGAGTGGATTGTATGGGTAAATGGGTTATCAAGTTACAAAATCAATGACGACTATAATGGAACTTGCAACTATTTTACTAGGTGTTGTTAACTAGGATAATTTGATAAGGTAAAACTGAATGGATCCTAATTGCGAATGAGACAAAATTAAACTTCCACATACTTTATACTATTTCTTTATAGAGGCGTTCACTCCTTGTTGAAAGCTGGATTTTAATTTTAAGAGAAATAAAAAGTCATTCTGTTAGAAGTTGCTCATTGACGCTAAACTACAACCCCATAATCAATCATGGAGGAATAATTAGAACACATAAGTCAAATTTATAGCTCTTTTGAGTTCCATGACATGACTTAACTTTCCAAAATGAAACCCAAGAAAGTCCTTTCATTATACTCACCAAGTGAATTTGGACATATTAAATTCAACATACCTATATTTACCCAATTTCAATTATTCTATTATAGGTCACAACAATGAATAAGGAATACAACGTGATATATGAGTTAAATGCCTTGTCATTACCCTATGCCCTCTTTTCATATCATTGACTGTAAAATAAAGAAGTTGTCTCATTGACTGTAAAATAAAGAAAAAAAAAGATAGTAAATCATCTATAAACAAGTTGCTGTACCGCATTGGATGTTGTCTCAGGAGATGAATTGAATGCATTATTTAAAGCAGCCAAAGCTTCTGCTCTTTGTCTTGGTCCCCCTCCTTGACTTGACCCATTAGACTTTTCCTGCCAACATATTTAGTGTAGCCTAGTTAAGCACATAGCTGCAATTATAAATTTAGATATTAAATTGTGTCTGCACAAGTTTAGGAATTTAGGGATATTTTTGCTTGAACTTGAAAAGACTGGGAAATCAGAAAATGGAGGAACCAAAGTAAGAGAAGGTTTTTATTTTTATTTTTAAAGGTGTTTCACTACTGTATTGACAAGTATCAGAAGCATATGGTATCATATACACATACCAATACAGATTTTTCATGTATTGGTGCATCATACATGAATAAGAATCTCCTTTGTTGGATCTAAGCAAGACATGTTTCATGATACAAGTTAAGTTTCAAAGAAAATTGTAAGATTTTGCATGGTTCAACTGCAATTTTTGCATGAAAATTAGAAGTATATACCTCTACAGGATGGCCAATTCCAAAGAGTAACGTCACCTTTTTCTGGAATGAGTTCCCTGGAACCTGCATTTCATCAGCAACATAATGAATAGGTGTTCAACATATCAAGCCAAGAACCTGTTTGGTTAAAGGTGATGTTATCTGTTTCCCTTTTTAATTTTTGCTAATAATTACAAAGATTTCATCTTTTTTCACTTTGTTTCCTGTATTCAAGATTTTAATAGGAAATGGTGAAGACACTTTAGTCTTTAGTCTTCTTCAAAAACCTCATGATCAATGAATATGAATTTCACAAATCACGTAGATTTGATACAATTTCTATCAGTAAACATACTAATAGAACTAATTAACACAGGTCCATATATGGGAATAGATAATTTATACCTGTAATCTTAGCTTCCACAGTTTCTCTTAACGATGAAATTTGTGTTTCAAAATTGTTGTTATCCCCATATTTGATAACAATAATATGTTTTTACTGAACTAGCCAGTTAGTCAATAATTATACTGTTTTCAATCAACATAAACATAGAGAAAGGTACAACTTTACAGGCCACAATGATTAAAAAGTGTGAGAACGAACATTTTTTCTTTTAAGAAAACAGGAAAACAAAAAATGGACTTTCTTAAAGTTTTAGCACATACCATAGCTTTTGCATAATCCCAAGAAAAGTAAGTTGTGAAAAAGCAAGGTTCATTCCCTTCTGTTACTTTGTATAGCGGTACATGAGGAGATAGTCCCTCCAGAGATGCAGCCTTATCTATGTATTTCTGAGGAAAAACTTCTATTATACATCAAGTAAAAGGAAATAAGGGAAGTGATAGCTCTAATTTGTTGAGCATGTTTACCTGGGCAATTTCAAAAGCATTTTGCTTTTCTTTTGGTTCCACACACTGACCAATCCAAACAAACACTTCGGCATGCGTATCCAGTATGAGGATATCCTCTGTTAACAAATCATCTTGGGAAAAGTTGTGAACCTCCTCTACCTGAAGAGTACAATATAAAAATAGATTTAGAAGACATAAAGAACCCCAAAGTTACTGACTCACTGCTGACAAGTTTCCTAGCAATAGTGTGAAAGCTCACATAATGAAGTTGCAGTCACAAACTCACCTGTAACTTTCCTGGTACATCCATGTAGCAAAGGAAGATGCAAAATTAATAATTGGTCAGAACATTCAAGTATCAGTAAATAAATATGCTATTTTTTAACAAAATTTTATAGAGAGAAGTACTATTACAAGAAAATTTACCTCTATTAAAAGAGAAAGTGTATAAATGTGGGTCTTTGACAATGTCATTAGTGACTTTTTTGCTGGTGTAACTTTGTTTCCCTCCAAGTGCAAACCAGAAAGTTGAGGTTTCTGTTCCTTCTTTAGCAAGCTTTAAAGCAACTCCAGGCTGAACATGGATGTGTAATATGTTAACAAATAGTTTATAATGTAAAATACTAGTAATTAATGAAAATGTTAAAACACTCATTATTCTATTGGTGGAAAAGATTCCAAGGCATAGCCACATGTTAGTTCGTTACAAGTGATGCACTTAGGGTACAATAACAAGAATATAGTCATTCCAAGCCCATTTGAATGATTTTATCTTGATGTAACAAACGGCATATGAATTTAAGAATTAGTTTAACAACAGAAATATAAAATCCATTTCTACACATTTGCTATTTTTATATATAGAAGAGTTGAACTTCTTCCCTAAAAGGTAAATCTATCCCAGTTGCCAGAAACTGGAAATTCAAGGTTAAAGTGTTTTACTTTATATAATGGTGCTTGAATAATGCAGTGGAACACCCAAAACACTGAGCTAAATCCAATACCCTTAAAAGTTTAGCAACTTTTTTAATATATGCAGAAAAGAGGAGAAATACAACTATGGAGAGGATATAAACTCCTCCAAAACATAAAGGAATTAAATACAAAAGAGAGCAGTAAAAAACATATAGTAAGGCTACCCTTAAAAATTCAGCAACTTTTGCTGCAAGCTGCTGCTGCTCAAGGGAACATTGATTCCCATGCCATGTAAAAACAGCTGAGCCAGATTGCAGGACATAACACTCAGTAGTATTCAATGATGCCGCTACCTGAATAAGAATAACATAATTACGGTCAACTTTCAACTTGTAGAGAAGAAGAAAGCCTACCAACATAACCACAGTGGACAAAAATAAATAGTTTAATTTTTAATGGGAACTTACTGCATCAACTTGCACTACTTTATTATTATGAATGGATGTTCCAGAAATTCGAATAAGCGCAATGCTCTCTGCTGTGTATGTCTCATCTGGCAAACCTTTATTCGCTATAAACTTTTTGTAACCAGAGCTCAAGCTTCCCTGAAACAGACATAAGTCAGTTAAACTAATTAACCTCACACAATCTATATATGTTAAACATAACTGGATTTTGCAAACGATACCTTGAGGACCACCATTGGTCGGAAAAGAGCAATAAACTGTGGTGGCTCTTTACTATCAAATATGCGACCCTGCAAGAAGCTATTACAATTATACACAGTTTCCAAGAAACATCCTCAGCATGATATTCACATTACAGATACCTGAACAGGTCTACCCTTTAATGAGTTGAACATTGTATTAGCCAATCGAATAGCCATCCTTTGGTCCTCCTGAAAAACAAGACATAACCAAGTCAAGTTTTTATATCATGTGTTTTGCAGATGGACGACAATGGTTTGGATTATTATTATTAGAACGAAAGCAAGTTGCAAGCTAAGTATTTGGAAGTGAGAAATTCATAATGTATCAAGACATGGAAGATATATATCTGTTAGAGAACACAAACAAGATTAAGATATTCAAATATTGAACTATAGAAGAAGCTCAATTAATAGATCCACAAATATGTACTATTTACGAGAGTTCCATACTAAAAGAATCTGTTATGGGGAACTTTTTTCCTAATAAACACCCCCCCGCCCCCCAACAGCCTACACGGCCAAGAAAAGTAATAACTTCAAGTGGACAGAATGTTTGGATTGTAAAAGTGAAATGCCAACTTATATTTTTCAAAAAGGGGATTTTCTTCACAGCCTCTCTATTTTTTCAGCATATGTTCTTCCTAGTAGTCTCCATGAATAGAGGATTCTGTTGTATTATTAGGTTTGTCTGTTTGCACTGTATTTTATTCTTCATAACTTTCTAATTATGTTCTTTGATCCAGACTTAGTAACATGCTATTCTTTTTATAGATCCCTGGTCTTCGAAAATCTTATTTCAGCCGAAGTAATTTTATTTACAGAAGAATCAAGTTCCATCTTTTATGATTCAGACAATAAAAGTTCAATTAGAAATAAGATTTTTGACCAAACATGGAAGTTCTGGGCCATTCTTAACAATAGGGTAAGCACTGTGAAGTGGATGTAAAAAAATTTATTGCAATTATCACAATATATTTTGAGCTCAAATTAGAATGACTGGAATTACCTCAATGCTGTCTTTTCCAAACCAACAACACAAGTAGTAGTCTTCCTTCCTCTCGCTAGAGTGATAAGTGTACAGTACTATGTAACAATCTCCACTATAAAATTTACCAATATCCTCCTTAGCTAATGGAGTCTTAGCACTTCCATTGATTTGCCATACCTGGGTTTATTAAATAACATTAATGTTGACTTGCACAATTTAATTGAGCCAAGAAACTAATTAAAAAAGTTATAAAATCACCTCCATCTTTCCACCTCCTTCAAGCAAAGGTGGAATTTCCTCAACAACTGGGGCAGTTTTTGTCACCCCTTTCACACCCATACCTTGCTGCTTCAGCAAAGCTGACAGTACAAGAAAACATCATACTTAAGATGATTGGACAAAACGCCAAGCAAAATTACAAGTGAGATATAATTGATATCCACCTGCAACTTTTCCTCTTCCTTCATCAGCATTGGCAGTAGCAGATCCTGATGGCCAAGAATCAAAGTTGGACTTAAATGAATGTGTCTCATAACCTTGAATAATTCTGGTAATCCTTGTAGATTTTGGCCTTTTTTGACTTGTGAAAAACTCCTGAATATATTAGTAAAATTAATGGCTCCACTTCAAACCAACAAATGAAGAAATGGATTTTGCAATGGCATTACCTCAGCTGCTTGACATGCTGCTTTTCGTTCTTCAACTTGTGTTACCCGGCCAACCCAGACAAATACCTCAGCACCACAGTCCAATAGATAGCATTTGTTGTTCTCCAGCAGTGATTTTGAAAGTTCACCTTCTACAGGCTTGACCTCACCATCGGCAATACTGCAGGCACAAGGTCATATTCTCCAGATAAAGGAGCTTAATTGCATAGTGCACACATCATAAAATATAGAGAAATAAAACAGAAACTAAAAATGAAAAATCTATACTGCTAAAAGTATTAAGGAAAAAAAATGTTAAAAACAGAGAGATTTAAGGTAATAATGTATTTAGCAGAAAATAATCATGGTCCCTCCCTAGTATAAGCAGCAAGCAGAAAGGACATGACATCTTCAACTTCAAACATAATGATAAGAATTCAAAATCCCCTAGTTTTAACTAATATTTCTCTTAATGTCAGGTAAAAAAATTACATTCACAACCAGCACAAAAAGCATAATGCACTCTCTCATCAAATTTTAAATAAAATGAAATAATAAATCAAATTTTATATACTAAGGTGATATAAAAGAAAGAAGAGGGGGGGGGGGGGGGGGTGTTATTTGTAAAAATTATAAAGAGGGCAAGAAAATCGTGGGACGAGTTTAAACCCACAAAAAAACCCCTTTATCTCTTTTTAAAAATCGGGCGAAAAAA
>JAMLFT010010021.1:0-12203 GCA_026544285.1 Pachyrhizus erosus
TCTGTCTTCAATCCATTTCTTTTGAGTTTTGAAGCATCTTAAAGGTTGATGCAAGATCTATGGGTGGAATACATCATATTATAGGTCCTTTTTCTAGAAATTTTGGTCCAATCTAAGCAATGTTCAACTTTAGATAAATTTTTGAAATTATACAAGCATTACAAAAAAATTTCAAGTAAGCTTACAAAGTTTGCTACAAAAAATGATTCTAGTTATTTCTTTGCCTCTTCCACTTGTGGTTGTCTTCAAGCCTTAAAAATACAATTTATTATCTTTCTTTCATGTCCAAAAGTTCATCCAACACCCCACACCTATTTTCATAACAAAACTGAGCAAGTTTCTAGCCACCAAACATTGTAATTAATCCACATTTAAAGCTACCAAATAAACATTTTCCAGCTACACGTTTATCACAAAATATTTTCTCACGCTTCCCACATAAATATAAGCATTTAAAATTGAAAATAAAATTAGATAAACATTAAATATAAATCAACATTCACACACTATTCCAACTACCATAAAAATTTGATTTTAAGAATTTAAAAACCAGCTAGTAAGGAGTCAGTTTAAGGGCCTCTTTTCCTTCAAAATAAGTAGAAAAATGACTAGAAAGAGTTAGGAAAACTCCTCCTTACCTAGTTGAAGTTCAACATTTTTTTTGCACAAGAACTTGGTGAAATGGTGCCCCAACCAGTAGCAACCAACAACAACTTCTTTCCTTCCAATAATTGCTACACAAACTATGAAGGCTTTAGTTGTGACATTCTTTTTATTTGCTCAATTTATTTGAAATTTATAATTCAGGAAATAATTTCTTTTGATTTAAAATAGTACGATAGAATTTTCATTTATAAGATCTCATGACAAAAATTAACATTAATATTTTTTTCTTGATACTAAATATGCATTCCATATTATACATTTCACAACAGAAGGATAATCTTGTTAGCTCAAAAGAACATTGTTAAGCTTCATTCCATAAATATAATGATTTGATATAAAATACTTCTTCTCATGTTTTTGTTAACCAATAGAACATACGAGTAGTGTTTAATCAAAATTTAACTAGTAAACTTTTACATAAGATTTAATCAAAACACTTAGAGGGGTTTTGTTTTCTTCTGATGATTCTTCCTTTCCTTTCTGACTGTCAATGTCATTTGGAGTTGGGTTTGCAAAAGGGTTTGGATTTGACGGGGAGTTGAATGTGTTTGGGAGTTGCTAGCATATCAAGTGGAATGCCATCATACCTAGGTGGTAGAGTTTGGTCATAATGACGGGTAGCTCTATATGGGAAAATTGCTCAAACTTTCTAACTCCAATAGGACTTACAAGATACGTCATAATATTTCCTTATTTTATATTTTTGGATAACGATCAAGAGTACATATCCTGTCTGGTACTTTCAATCACAATACATTCAACCAAACCATGGTAATGCTCTATTTTATCGGGGACGCCTGTAACGACCTAAATTCTATACTAATATAAACATACATATAAGCTTATCTTTATTATTTAGACAAAATTTTAGATAAGCATTTCGCTACTATTACAAAGAGAAAATTTAAACTTCGTTTCCCGGATCTTCAAAAGGATCCTCTACCCCGGAGGAGTCAGCTATGGGAGCGGATTTGACCATTCTATGTCTATTACGGCTTGAGGAAGAGTTGCTTGGTTGTCTCCTCCTGGGATGTGATGGAAAACTGGGAGGCGATTCGAAAACTCGTGGAGGTTCCACCTGAGTTAGAACAATAGGAAGGTCTATTTGTCCATATGAAGTGGGGGCAAATGGAGCTACATGAAAGAAAGTAAAACAAACATATCTAGTGTAGGTATCTAGTTGACACAATGAATCCCTCGTCCATCGTCCACACAAGGGGGTTATAGACACATGAAACAACAAGTGAAATTCTTTAGACATCTTTTCTTGAAAGGGTTAGTGTAGGAGTGAATCTTCAATTCTTAGGTAATCATGCACTATTGGCGTACCTAAAATTGTTTATTCTCAATCTCACTGCATCGAGTCCTATTTAATAATTTACTAATGTTTTGGGGATGCCTCGCTGCCTCTTTTACTACTAACTCCTGAGGACTTATGCAAAACATAATATTAATTCCATGAGTTGCAATTATCTTGAGTGACGACCAAGAGTACATATCTCAAGCAGGTACAAGGTTAGATACTCTCTACAGACTTTGGTAATGTTATGCTTTGTCACAGTTACCAAGTCGGCTATGTGATTCCTTACTTAGGCATATCCCAAACTTGGTGCC
The DNA here is from genome assembly GCA_026544285.1 of Pachyrhizus erosus. NCBI lineage: Eukaryota > Viridiplantae > Streptophyta > Magnoliopsida > Fabales > Fabaceae > Pachyrhizus > Pachyrhizus erosus. The sequence continues at coordinate 2,281 of JAMLFT010010021.1, forward strand.
TGTCACCCTCAAGGACTTCCACAACTTGCATACATTCCTGAGGTACCTTTTGTAGCCAACCCATTGCATTTCTCCTTTCTTTAGCCTCATTCACATTTTATTTATCTGCCTTTACTTTTTTCAATCAAGTATCCTACGTACCAGATCCCTAGAATCTTCTGATGTGAAGATTCCTGCTTGTTCATTTCTTTTTATTTGACCATTGCCTTGGTCTATTTTTATTCTAAGGGGGATCACTTTGTTTATGGAGACTTATTGATCATTTCACTTCTTAAACTAAGATTGTAATAATTCCCCTTTTCTATTATAATCCATGGTGTCCTATTGTTCTATTCACCAAATAGGGTGTTTACTTAGCACCCAGTCTTCAATCAATTTATTTATTGAAGTCTCATCTCAAAAATTCATATTTGTAATCCAACTATTTTTGAATTAAATACCTCTTAAGAAACCTTATTTTTCAATTTGAATTCTCTATTATCATAGCTATATAACTTTTAAGATTCTTCCCTAAGCTATTTGTTACAGTTATAGTAAGAAATTATTATTTAAAGAGGAAATTTAGATCTAAGGGTATTTTGGTCTTTTTCCCACAAAATTTCTTAGAACTTTCATGTCTTCTTTTTACTATGTTATTTTTAATATTTTATTTGTGGCTATAATCATAAGAATTTCTATATTAATTTACTCTTTATAATCCTACCAATTTTATTTGTTTCTTCATAGGGGTATTTTAAAAAAAAAAAACCATCCAAAAATATCATTTCAATTTTTGTCTTTGGGATTCTACCCTTAAGATTTGAGAGAAATAATACATTACATTTCCTAGTACTTTCATTATTTTTCAGGTCATAAAAGTATATTTTTAAAGGGAAAATAAGTAATTATTACCTAGGGGTATAATGGTCATTTTCATATTATAATTTTACTTATAAATATTTTTGAAAATTAAAAAGGGGATTCTATACCTTAGGCAGTGTTATGAAAGTTTTATAAGGCCGATCTTCAATTCTTATAAACAGATTAGGCCTTAATTTAAATTTTCTTCAAGTAGGGGCATTTTTGGAATTTATAAAAAACAATTATTTCTAACTAATTTTTTAAAAAATAAATCTCTTGATCTATTGTTCCCTTCTAGCATTACCTTTGTTTAAATTCCTAGAATTTTCAAGGATCATTAAAGGCCTGAATTACTCAAAAACAGTTTAAGATTAATTTTAAAGAAAATTTTGTAGGGAGGGGCATTTTGGTAATTTTGTCATCTTCTTCAACCTCTGGACAAAATTTCAACCAGAGATTTTGAATTTGGGCATTTCAATTCTATGGATGCTCATGCCAATTTAATTACCCAGAATCCTTTCTTGGGTCAAAATGAACCTAACCCAATAATTAATTAGGGAAATTATGCTTTTAAATAGCCAATTGAAATCGAATTTTTCTACATTTGGAAACGAAAATTTTTCTTTTGATTTCAGACAATTATGGAGTTTTAGAGCATGAAACTTTGTAGAAATCAAATTGACATGTTACATCATGATTCTGTAAACTAAAATAAAAGAAATGAAGACTCCTCCTACCTTAATTTGAAGCTTTGATTTTTCGTTAATGAAGGCTCAGGTGTCTCTACAATTTGGTGTTCCTTAGCTTATTCCTTCAATTTATTCTTCCCAATGTGTTTCTGGATAATTTACAAGGCTAATGGGAGTGATTTGAGCATATTTAGTGAGTCAGAGAGGGAGTTTAAGCAAAAGGAAGTTGGGTTGTGTTTTCTGCCATTGGAGCTTGATGTTCATGGCTTTTTATAGCCATTTTCCACCGCCCATGGTGGTTATTTTATTTGTATTAAGACGGTTATAGTCTTGCTTACTCAGAGTTTATGTATCTTAGGTTAGCGGCAGTTGTAGAACCTCCCTTGAAGGCTGCCATGGCGGTTTGTAGATGATGACGGGTGAAGAAAGGATAAAAGAATTTTATTTTCATAAGTTACCAACGATGGGCCTAGTGTTCTCATTGGCAAGACACTCTCTTCTAATTTCCTAAGTACCTTAAGGGGGTGGGTTCGAGTCCCAGCCAACCCCCTTTTGCACACTCTTCCTTTTATTTTTAATTTCCACGTGCGTTTATACCTCTTATAGTTTTTAATTGTAAAAACTGTTACCCACGTGAGGCAGCTCAGTTGACAAAAGGAAACACTTCTCTCTCTTTCCTCTTCTTGGACTGGGGTTCGAACCTAGCTCTGTTTTTTCATCTCTTCTTCTTTTCGTTTTATTCTTTCTTTGTTTTTCTTTTATTTTCTTTCTTATTTATTTTTCTTTTCTATTTTTTATTTTTTATGTACTTATTCTTACTTCTAAAATTCCTAAAAAAATTCTATAAAGTCTTTTCTTAATTTCCTTTTTTAATTTATGTAAATTCTACGAAATATACTTTTAATTTTTATTATTAATAAAATCTATATTAATTAGTGTTATAAAGAAAATTTCTTTTTAAAATTCTTCTTTTTGACTTTCTTTCATATATATATATATATTCTGCATACATTTATTATTTATAATTTCTAACTATAATCTATTTCCTTGGTTTTAAATTCTCAATTTCTAGTTTTTTGATATTTTTCTTTAAATATTTGCTTAATATTTTCATTATTTGTTAAATATTTATTTCTTACTTGTTTTTAATTATATCTACAAACTTGCTAGATGAATAATCTTTATACATGAGCTAAAATAATAAATTTATGAATTCTAAGAAAATTTTATTTGATAAATAGAAAGTGGAATGTTATAACTCTACCCTCCTAAAAGAAAATTTTGTCCTCAAAATTTATACCTAGTTAAAACAATTGAGGATGTAGCTCTTTCATTTTGTCTTCCAATTCCCAAGTTGCTTCTCCTTTATCTTTTGAGTTCTGTTGTACTTTGAACAAACGAATATTCTTTCCTCTTAATTGTTTAATTCTTCTATCCTCTAGTCTTATTGGTGTGACTTCATAAGACAAATTTTTTTTTATTGTAACATGGTCAGATTCCAAAACATGTGATAGGTCGAAAATGTATTTTCTAAGTTGAGATACATGGAAAACATTATGTAAATTGGCCAAATGTGGTGGTAAAGCTATTTGGTATGCCCCTGGGCCAATCTTTTTAAGTATTTGATATGGGTCAATAAACTTGGGAGTGAGCTTTCTAGATTTCAAGGCTCTACCAATTCCTTTGATGAGTGTTACTCTTAAGAACACGCATTCCCCTTTTTCAAACTCTAGGGGTTTTCTTCTTTGATCATAATAATTTTTCTAGTGATCTTGTGTAGCCTTGAGTTTTTCCTAAATTATTCTTACTTTTTCTATAGTTTGTTGTAAAACTTTTGGACCTAACAAGATTGAATCTCCTATTTCAAACCAACATAAGGGTGTTCTACACTTTCTACCATAAAGTGCTTCATACGAAGCCATTCCTATCCTTGCATGATAACTATTATTATAAGTGAATTCTACAAGCGGTAAGGGTTCATTCCATCCTCATGTCTGTTCTAATATCCATGCTCTTAACAAATCTTTCAAGCTTTGGATAGTTCTTTCTGTTTGTCCATTAGTCTGGGGATGATAAGTTGAACTGAGTTTTAGATTGGTTCCTAATGCATCTTGAAGACTATGCCAAAATCTTGAAGTAAAATGGGAGTCTCGATCTGAAACGATACTAGCAGGGACCCCATGTAGTCGTACTATTTCTTTTAAGTAAATATGGGTCAGTTTTTCTAAAGAGTAGCGAATATTGATTGGCAAGAAATGGGTATATTTGGTTAATCTATCTACAATTACCCATATCGCATCATGTCCATTGGTAGTTCGAGGTAATCTTGTAACAAAGTCCATTGAGATACTATCCCACTTCCATTATGGGATTGACAATGATTGAAGGTGACTTAATGGTTTTTGATGTTCTACTTTAGCTTTTTTGTAAGTGAGGCATGCAGTCACATAATTAACTACATCCTTCTTCATTCCTTTCCACCAAAAGGTTTTCTTCAAATCTTGGTACATCTTTGTTACTCCTAGGTGGAAATTAAGGTGACTTTTGTGAGCTTCTTCTAGTATTACTTTCTTTAGCTCTAACTTTGATGGAATGCAAATCCTACTATTTGTCTTAATAATCGCATTGTTATCCTTTTGGTAGGCTTCATCTAAGTCAAGGAGTTCCTGTATGGCTGGATCTTCACATTGATCCTTTCTAACAGATTCTAGGAAATCATTGGTAATAGTTAATGTACCTAAAAGCAAACTTTGTGGGTGCAATTCTACGACCAAATTTAGATCTCCAAATTCCTCAATTAGTTTTTGTTCTTCTACCATCATTATAAACAAGTGTAAAGATTTCCTACTTAATGCGTCGATTACTATATTAGCTTTTCCAGGATGGTAAGTTGAAAATCATAGTCCTTTAAAAATTCCATCTATCTCCTTTGCCTCATATTTAATTCTTTTTTATCAAATAGGTATTGCAGGCTTTTGTGGTCACTAAACACTTCAAATGTAGATATGTAAAGGTAATTTCTCTAGATTTTCAGAGCAAATACTATTGCTGCTAATTCCAAATCATGGGTTGGGTAATTTGCTTCATGAGGTCTTAATTATCTGGAAGCATATGCTACTATTTTACCTTCTTGCATTAAGACACATCCTAACCCTTGTCCGGAAGCGTCACAGTAGACATCCAATTTCTTTTCAGGATTAGGTAATATCAGCATGGGTGCATATGTTATCCTTCACTTTAGTTCTTGGAAACTATTCTCACATACTTCTCTCTATACAAAGGCTTATCCTTTCCTAGTTAACTTAGTCAAGGGTAAGGCTAGTTTAGAAAATCCTTCTATAGATTTTTTGTAATAACCAGCTAATCCCAAAAAACTTCTAATTTCAATGATGGTGTTTGGTGGTTTCCATTGCATGACAACTTCTACTTTAGTGGGATCTACTACAATAACTTCTTTGGAGATTATATGCCCTAAGAAACTAACTTTTGTTAGCTAGAAGTCACACTTTGTTAATTTGGCATACAATTGTCTTTCCTTAAGGATTTGTAATATTATTCTTAAATGATTTTCATGATCCTTATGGTTTTTGGAATAAATCAGGATATCATCTATGAAAATAACTATGAATTGATCAAGATATTCATGAAAGATTAGGTTCATGTAATCCATGAAGATAGTAGGTGCATTGGTTAATCCAAAGGGCATAACCAGATATTCATAGTGTCCATATCTAGTTCTAAAAGCTATTTTTGGAATATCTTCAATTTTTACTCTAATCTAATGGTAGCCAGATCGAAGATCAATTTTTGAGAACACTTGAGCTCCCTTTAGCTGATCCATTAAATCATCTATTCTAGGAAAAGGGTATTTATTTTTAATCGTAACTTTATTTAATTGACGATAGTCTATACACAGTCTCATATTATCATCTTTCATCTTGACTAGCAAGACAGGTGCTCCCTAAGGGGATGCACTGGGTCATATTAGTTTCTTTTCCGACAATTCTTCTATTTGACTCTTAATTTCAACTAATTCCTTTGGTGACATCCTATATGGAGCAATAGAAATGGGATTGGCTCCAGGTATAAGATCTATAGAAAATTCTACTTCCCTTTTTAGGGTTAACTTTATAATTTCCTCCTAGAAGACTTTTGGATATTCTTGAACTATGGGAATGTCCTCAATTTGTTTATCCATTTTTGTTTCTTCTGATAACATGGCTAAAAAGATTTGGGAAGTTCCTATTTCCTTGGTATTTTTGATTAATTTGGCTTTAGAGTTTCCAAAGTGTAAAGTTTTGTTATGACAATCCAAAATTACATGGTTGGCTGATAGCCAATCCAGTCCTACTACTATATCTAGATTTTATAATGGTAGACAAATCAAATTAAGTGTAAATTTTAGATTTTCTATATGTATGATACAGTTTAAACAAACTAAGTTTGTTTTTACTGACTTATTGGCAGGAGTACTAATCAATAGGGGTTGAAGTAACTGACTAGTAACTAAGGACAAACATTTTGCACAGGCAATAGATATGAAAGAATGGGTAGCGCTTGAATCATATAATACATCAACAAGCTTATTGGTTATAAGGCACTTACCACGAATGAGATCATCAAAGTTTTTTGCTTCCAATCCACTCATGGTGAATATTCTTCTAGACATTGGTTGTTTCTCTGTTCCTTGATTAACTAAACCTCTGGAAGGTTTACTAGCACTTGGGACTTCCTTCTTGAGTGGCCAACAATTTGGCTTCAGGTGTCCTTTCTCACAGTTTTGACAAGTGGGGACATGTGGACATTCTTTTTGAAAATATGGTGCCCCACACTTGAAACATTGTATTGTTGTTCCTAGAGTTATAAGGGAGGAACTACCTACACTTTGAGTTCTTGGGAGCGTGTGCTTTTGAGAAGTAATTGGTTTCTGGTATGGTTTTCTTGATGGTTGACTAAAAGCTCGCCTAAAATGTCTTGATGGGCCTCCAGACTTCCATTGGGCTTGCGGGCCTTATAGTCCTCTTCATGGATTCTACACTTACTAAGGTAGGAAAATTTGTAATTTGAAGGTATCCTATGGCTTGCTTAATATCCACTCGAAGTCCATTTTCAAATTGTGAGCAGATAGCTAGACTATCATCCACTCTAAAGTAAGGCCAGTATTTTAGTAGCGTGTCAAATTTAGCAACGTATCTGCCTACTGTCATGCTTCCTTGTTTAATTCTAAAAATTCTCTAGCCTTCTTTTATCGGTAGTCTACTAGAAAGTATTTTTCTAAATATTTCTACCTGAAAGCTTCCCAAGGTATTACATTATCTATTTTTGGAAGAGTGGGTTTCGTGACGTTCCACCAGTTTTCAACTTCTCCGGTAAACATAAAGGTGGCAAAGTTTACCCTGAGTTCCTCAAGACAAGACATTGTTGTGAAAATCTTTTCAATGCCAGCAATCCAATTTTGGGCTCCCTCAGGGTTGAAGGATCCATTAAATCTTGATGGGTTGTTTCTCCTGAAGATTGCTAATCCTTTGTACTCAGCAGGTTCTTCTTCTTGCTCCTTAGTTATATATTCTAGCACTTGAGTTATTCTTTCTAAGATATTTTGGGTGTTCGGGTTGGTAGGCCTTCTTGTCATTTTGTGCGTAAGATGTAACTTATGGTCAGATTTAAAAAAGATCTAATAATCCACTCATTTTCTATCATTCTTAATTTTTAGTGGGTCCACACCTAAGTCCTGAATATGATGAACTGCTCTAATACCATTAATTGTAACAACCTAAATTCTATACTAATATAAACATACATATAAGCATATCTTTATTATTTAGACAAAAGTTTACATAAGCATTTTGTTACTATTACAAAGAGGAAAATTTAAACTTCGTTTCCCAGATCTTTAGCGGGATCCTCTTCCTTAGAGGAGTCAACTTTGGGAGCGGATCTAACCAGTCTATGTCTATTATGGCTTGAGGAAGAGTTGCTTGGTCATCTCCTCTTGGAATGTGATGGAAAATCGGGAGGCGATTTGGAAACTCGTGGAGGTTCCACTTGAGCTAGTATAATATGAAGGTCTATTTGTCCATATGAAGTGGGGGCAAATGGAGCTGGATGGAAGAAAGTGGAACGGACATATCCAGTTTAGGTATCTAGTTGATATAATGAATCCCTCGTCCATCATCCACACAAAGGGGTTATAGACACATGAAACAACGGGTGGAATTCTTCAGACATCTTTTCTTGAAAGGGTTAGTGTAGGGATGAATCTTCAATTCTTAAGTAATCATGCACTATTGGCGTACCCGAAATCGTTTATTCTCAATCTCACTGCATCGAGTCCTATTTAATAATTTACTAACGTTTTCAGGATCCCTCACTACCTCTTCTACTACTAACTCCAGAAGACTTATGCGAAACGTAATATTAATTTCAAGGATCATTAAAGGCTTGAATTACTCAAAAATAGTTTAAGATTAATTTTAAAGAAAATTTTGTAGGGAGGGGCATTTTGGTAATTTTGTCATCTTCTTCAACCTCTAGACAAATTTTGAACCAGAGATTTTGAATTTAGGCATTTCAATTCTATGGATGCTCATGCCAATTTAATTACCCAGAATCCTTTCTTGGGTCAAAATGAACCTAACCCAATAATTAATTAGGGAAATTATGCTTTTAAATAGCCAATTGAAATCGAATTTTTCTACATAGATATTTATGATAAAGTAGTAAAAGGAAGAAGAATAACTTGATATGAACATTTGAGAAGAAGTAAATAGAAATTTGATTATTATTAAATTATATATTTTGTTACTTATTATTTTTCTTTCTCTTTCTCCCTCTATTTCCTTTCTCTCTCTCCCTTTCCACTTTCTCTTTGTACTTCCTTTCTCTCTCCCTTTGCCCATTTTTATCTCTCTACTTTTTCTCACTTTCTCTCTCTCTCTTTCTTTCTCTCTACCTTCTCTCTCTAGTTTCTGTATCATCTTCTTCTCTCTCTACTTTCTCTCGCTCTCTCTCTTTATCTCTCTACTTCTCCACTTCCTTTCTTCCTCTTTGTCCCTATCCTTGTCTTCTCTGCCACTCCACCTTTCTTCATCCCGGTTCCACATTTCCTTTATTCTTTTTGTTCCTTTTTGTTAGCTTAAATTACAGATTCACAATCATCAATTTGATTTCAATATTTCTGATTTTCATTCTTAATAATCATTCAAATTTTATAGAATTACCACAAACTATGTAATATGATCATTTCATTCAATCAGTACCATGAATCTTGCAATTAAATGAAATTCAAAATTGTATTCATAATGAAATTGCTCGAAAACCAAGGATGGCAACCATAACTAGTTAAGAAAAAAATTTGAATTTCTAAATGCAACAAATCTTCATCGTTTTCATTAATTCAGAGAATTAACATGGAATTAGCATCTTTAGAAATGATTTCATAGAGAGATATTGAATAATAGAGGCTCCTCCTACCTATTTTGGAGTTTTATGGCAAATGGCTTTCAGTTTTTTGGTGAGGGGTCAATTTCACGTTTCTTGCCTCTTTTTTAGCTAATTCTTGGTGGGGAAGGGAAATAAACTATTTCCAAATTGGTCTACAGCTTAAACAAAGAAATTGGACTCAGCTTGTAATGCCCTTTTTATTCCTTTTATTTAACAGAAAATATTTCTAGACTTATTTGCTCAAATAAAAAAATTTACATCTTAATTAATCCAGGAAATTACAATTTATGTCAATAAACTAACTCATCATAGTTCTTTCATTCCAAGTTCTTATTATCTAATATACACAAGATAGAAAGTTATACATTCTTTAAACATTATGATACATGTGACGACTATATTTTTTTTTAAAAGAGTGAACTTATATTAATGACTAGACTTCATTAAACAAAATACTTATATATATTACATATATGGTTTCAACTGGCGTCTTACAAACGACTTCAAAACACAACAGTGGTTTTTATATTCTACAATAGTTAACTTAACATACTACAGAAAACATAATATAAATCTAAGCATTGTCTTCTGGATCCTCTGAAGGGTCTTCTTCCTTAGAAACGTCAATACTGGGAGCGGGTCTAGTAGTCTTGAACCTAGCATGTCTTGTGGATGAGTTACAGGACGTCTCCTTCTAGGATGAGAAGGAAAACCAGGAGGAGACACCAAAACCCTTGGAGGTTCCACTTGAGTGAGAATTATCCCGTAAGAGGTAGGAGATAAAGGAACTGCATGGAAAAAGGTGAAACACACATAACCCGCATATGTATACAATTGATATAGTGGATCTCTGGTCCACCTTCCACACAGAGGGGTGACAGACAAATGGAATAGTGGATGAAACTCGTCAGACATCTTTTCCTAAAATGGTTAGTGTAGGAGTGAATCTTC
>JAMLFT010010022.1:0-12203 GCA_026544285.1 Pachyrhizus erosus
ATTAAATTAATATTTCTTATTGTAATTGTAAAATTATTTAATACTATTAAATATTTTTTTATTTTTTAAAAAATTGTTTAAATATTTTTTATATCTATAAAATAGTTTATTTTAATTTATTACCTAAATTATTAATTTTTTTATTTTATTTTAGTATCTCACTTTCTTATGTTTGATTTTATTATATGTATGTTGTTATGCTAATTTCATTAAGTGATAACGTGATAAAAAATTTGTAGAAAAAATCAATCAAAAAATTATCAATAACGACATAAACATGTATATCGTATATTAAAAGTTGACTTTATTATTTTTGTTAAATTTTATTGTTGTTTTTGGATAATTTTTCTTGTTGAATTTTTTTATAGATTATCTATCACATGCCATATATTATAAAGTTGACCTTGTTTTTTTAAAAAAAATTCTATTTTTGAGATATAATATTACACTACTATCCAAAATAAGGAGGATGTACTATCCAAAATTCTATTACATAAGTGAATTTTTCTATCATAAGATAAGTAAATAATTTTTATTGCATCAACTCAAAATTATGTTAATTGATCCTTGTGATACTTCCTTTGTCAATTAGATCTTTTATCTGTAGAAAAAAATAAGGTATCTAGACATATTATTTTTTTACTATATGTTTGATTTTTAGAAAAATTTAATTAAAAAATTATCAAAAATAATAGAAAAATTTGACAAAAAACTATAAAATTAACTTTTAATATATAATACATATTTTTTTATTTAAATTTTCTTATAAATTATTTGTCATGATATCACTGTTATTATTGAATTCTGACTAAATATCTAGTCATGATTTTTTTTTTGTTTAAACCATAAAGTTGAAAAACACTAACAAACAGAAAAAGTTAAAAGAAAATACATAATCACAAGTAGTTAATTTTAAAAAAAAATAGGATTTTTTTTTATTTTAGTTTTTTATTTAATTTTAATTCTTTTAAAAATTTAATATCTTCTATCAAATAATAATATTTAATATTATCATAATAATAATTTTAATAGTTTAATAATTTAAATTAATTATATTTTTAAATTTTTATTTATCATAATAGTGAATGATATTAAACTATTTAATGATAAATTAAAAAATATAGTTTGATAAAAAAATTATATATAAATGTTTTATCAAATTTCATGATGATGTGTTGAGTCATTAGATTACTAATATCATTGTTACGTCATCATTTTAAGAACAAATGATATTAAAAAAAATTATCTAATAATATGAATTAAAAAATTTTTAAATGATTAAAATAAAAAAAATATAAAAAACTAAACAAAATCAGGAACTAATTTAAATCTAATTTTTTCGTAGATGCTTGTTAAAACCTTGAATTATGAACACTGACCATGAAATTCTCAAAAAATGATAAAATTGGGGATTGATCATGAATGATAAGATAAATCTTGCAACCATTAAAGTTTTTCAATGGCACCGATTTTCCAAAAGGCCCGGACAGCTAGGGATTTTTTATTTTTGTCCTGATAGCTAGGTATTGGTAGGGATTGGTAGGGAGGATTAAAATTAAAAATTAAATAAATTTTAAGTTTGTGTAAATGTGATTTTATTTTATTTTAGTCTTTATAAAATTTTAATTTAAATATTAATTTGGTATATGAAAAATAAGAATATTTGGTTTTAGTCTTTTAAAATATTTTTATTTTAATTTTTAAAGATTATTTTTTAATTTTTATTATTAAATAATGTCATAATAATAATTTTGATAGGTCAGTGACTTATCACTATTCACAAAATTTGATAGAAAAATTATATGTAATTTTTTTTCAGTAAATTATGTTTTAAATTTTTATATATTTAAAATAGTTAATAATATTAAATTAGTTAATAGAATATTTAAAAAAAAAATTGATAAAAAATTTATATATATTTATTCTCTAATATTATTTGATGATGTGATGAGTTATTGAAGCATCATTATTATATAATTATTTAAATAAAAATAAAAAATATAAAAAAAATATAAAAATTAAAATCAAATTTATATTTAAACCAAATTATTTTTAATTATATATTTTTAATATAATCTCAGATTTATAGCCTCACCTATCACGACTAAATATATTATATTTGGGAAAATACCTATAATTTTAGCTAAATGAACACTTGACATTTTTTCAGATTCTGTAACAAGTACATTTATAAAAGAAAAATATATTTAAAATGAATATATCAGCGATGCATATAATAATAAAAAAATATATTTAAAATGAATATATTAGCAAATAATAATGAGGTCTTTAGTTTTTATCACTTAAGTTTAAAATGCCCAATAGAAGAATTTTTGGTATATGAAAGAACAAGTTTGCAATTTTGTGTCTTTGCTTAAGTACAAATTTAAAATACAAGTCCAAATAATGACTATACGTAATTTTGTTTTAACCAATGCTCAAATGGATAGTAATTTTATGAATTTAACTCTTCTAAAGTGAAATAGTATATTTATAATTATTTATAAAAAAATTAACAGTTAAAAATTATAATAAAATCAAATAAATATTTAAAAAATATAAAATTAATATTAATTTTTAATAATTTATTTTTATTTAATAATTATTATAACACTTTATCTTTTAATTTAGTTCTCCTCACTTTAGGAGTCAAATCCTGATTTTAGAAACTGTGAAGATAAAAACATAGTTCTTGACGAGATGATAATATAGTTCTCCTCACTTTATCATTCATTCCCTTCATGCAAGAAGCAGAAAAACGAACTTTCCACCAGCACCTTCCCTTCTTACTATCATCACAAACTCCGTAGAACTATACAAGAAGCCACAACAAACAATGGCCCAAAAATGCGCTTCAAGATAGGCCAAGCAACCACCATAATAATCTCTTCACCAAATGGAGCCTCACATCACAACAGCCAACAACCACAACCGTTACAGCATGGTCTTTCTCCCAGTTTCAGCCCTTTGGCAAGAACTGAGGAAAATATGCCACAGCCATTTGTTTGACCCACAAGGCATTGTAAGGCACACTGCCAATTACGTAGAGAAGTTGTTCCACTTGTTGGAACCTTTGCTTGACGAACGAATTAAGTTCAAGGAAGGGAAACATTGTGGCACAAACAATGTCATGCTAGATATCTTGCTTCACATTTCCCAAGGGAATAGCTAGAAGATAAATAAAAAACATACCAACCATTTATTCCTTGTAAGTGTATTCCCTTTTTTTTCCTCTCTCTGTTTATATATCTTGGGTTGAATTGTAAACTTCTTACTTTCTCAATTTAGTGATTGCATTTCTTATTCCGTGAATTTAATTTTCACTATTTTAAATGTATCATTTTCCTTCATCTTTTAGTTAGAATGTCAAATCAATATCAATGTATTGATATAATTAATATGAATATGTTAACATGAGAGTGCATTAGAGTATCATCTTAATATTTTCTTTAAATATTAGATATTAAATTAATGTATTAACTAAAATTCTATAGTGGATCCAATTTACCAAAAAGGAAAATATGAGTCAAAATTCGCTTAATTAAGAAATTAAAATGATCAAAAGTGCATTCAAGATATTTTTGTTTTGTTTCATTGTCATGTTAATTATGGATAATTAATAGGATCTACTAGTTGTGGAGACTGATACAACAGCATATATGATTAGAAAGGGCAACGACGGAACTGATGCACAATCCAGAAGATATGTTAAAGGCTAAAACAGAGTTGGAGGAAGTAACCCAATTGAGGAATCTAACGTTGCAAGACTTCTATATTTACAAGCAGTGATAAAAGATAGTCTGCTCATGCATATACCAGCACCTGTTTTGCTCCCAAGAAAAGCCAAAGTAGATGTGCAAGTATGTGGGTATACAGTTCCACAAGGTGCCCAAGTTCTCATCAACGAGTGGGTTATTGGAAGGAACCCACACACATGGGATAATGCATATGTGTTCTCCCAAGAAAGATTCTTGGGTCTGACATTGATGTGAAAGGTCGAAAATTTTCAGCTTACTCCATTTGGCCGTGGGCGACGTATAAACTCTTTTGACTGGAAACTTGAAAATAACATGGAGCCTAAAGATATGGACATGGATCAACGCCTGCGAGCTATTCCTGTTATGATAAACAAGTAATGGCTGGTTTTCGGTTTGCATGCTCCTTAGTGCCAATGGTTGATATTAGTTACTCTAAGTACAACTCTTTCAAAGTACTTCTCTATTTTTTATGTTCATTTTCTTAAAATCTACTTATTAAAATTATTAAATTTAAAAAATAAATGATAAATATATATATATATAGTGAAGGATTTTTTTTATATAAAAATGAAAGAAATAAAATTTGTCTATTAAACTGTATTTTGAATGGTAAAAAATAAAATATACCAAATTATTTGAATTTTTTTAGGAAGCTAAATTATTGTTATTGTAAATAACTTAAGAATATCATTACAAACCTATTGAGAAGATTTAAACATAAATTTTGATATTCTCATTCATATCTCAGAATAAAGCAATCATACATTTTATAATAAATTTAATGGATAACAATCCTACATATGTCATCATCTAGTATTTTAGGAATTTAAATAAAACTAAATAATAGTATAATAATATCATAATAATTTAATATTTAACTTTATCCTATAAAAGTTTTGAATCATTTTGAACCTTGACCCTATCTTATCAAATTTTTAAAAGGTCATATGATTTTTTAATTGATCACATAACATTAAATCTTAATTATTTATGTATGATTATATTGTCTAAATATAATCTGTTTATTCTATTATAAAGATAACCTCTCATTTAAGTAATAACTCTTGATTATAATGATAAATAATAATTATAAATTTAAATCATATAATTATATGAGACCTCTTAACTATAGTGATAAATGAGAATTATAAATTTAAATCATATAATCATAGAATAATGATTAATATTCAAAGATAAATTAATGAACATGATTTTTTAATTGATCATGTAACCATTAACTAATTTTTAATTTTGATAATTCATGTATAGTTGTATATATAGTTTAGATTATAATCTTATTTATCACTTTATATTGGGGGTTGAAGGGAGTTATCTCAAAAATAATTCTTGATAGAGTTGATGTCTTTGATGTTTTAAGATTTTGTTTAAGAAAAAGTTGAACGAATCTTATTTAATGAAGAATGAACAAACTAATATGTCGAATAAATATGTTATGCACTAATCAAATACGCATGAATTTTGGAAAAAAAAGAAAAAGAAATACACATGAATTAATAAGTGACAATCATCTAATAAAACATATAATCACTTAATCATGTACAACATTTGTGTAAAGACTTCATTATCTAAAACACATTTTTATCATTTGATAGAATTGGATTCATTTTTAAAAATGCTATAATCGAACAAGATGACGCAAAAACATCAAAGACAAACTTTGATACCATGAACAATTTGAGGTAGAAAATAAACCTTTTGAAAAATAAATAGCTCATGAGTTTCTCTTCAATGATTCTAATGGTCTCATCTCTTAGTATGCTAAGCTTAGAAAGAATAAAAAAGATCCTGTAAATGATATATTAATGACAACGTTGTTTAAAACAAAATGCTAAGTGATGAGAACACAAGACTCAAGACTAAGCCATGATTTTCTGAAGATAAAACTTCCAGAGCTAATGCCATTAATAAAACTTCATAATATGCTAAAATTGAAAGGCTTCACAAGAAAGTGAATAAACTAACTGAAAACTTAGCAAGTTTTATGAACGAGGCTTCTACCAACTTAATGTTTTGAGATTACCTATTTATTCTAGGATAAGTACATTAGTTCAAACTACATCTTTATAGGTTAGTTAGGTATGATCTCTTAGAGAATCTACTTCATTCTTTCCCTCTCACTCATGATGATTTGGTGCTGGTTGTTATTACAAGTTTTAATGATTTAAGTAGACTTTTGAAAAGGTAAAAAATGGATGCAAAAGTCATATAGTATTTTATCATGAGTTTGATTTCTATGTATCATTAATATAAATATTTTTACATTATTAACTAATTAGAAACATTGTAAGTCTCTTAAAAGTCAACAAACTTAAAAAGCATTATATAGTTTCAACATTCCATCTCCTCTTTCTCTGCAAAATGTAGGCTTATTCTTTCTCTCAAATATGCTAAAATCACTCAAATTAGTAACAAGAAGCACAAGAAAGAACATCATAAGGGAGGCAGAAAAATGAAAGCAGATTCTCCAAGAGATCATAGCTAACCTTCCCACGAACAATGCAGTTCAGACAAGTTTATTATCAAAAAATGGATAGCATTGCAATTATTGATTATTTGGTAGAACGAAGTAGCACATGAGAATGTGCGATGGTTCATAAATTTTATTGAGAAATTACTTGTAATTTGTAATTCCCCGCGTCTTTGAAAATTCTATCTCTATTGAACGTTGGCGAGGATGTTCCTTGGCTTAGTCGGTGATTGTAATCCTCATTTTCCTGTAAACATCACAACAGTCCTGTGGCTTATTTGATTTTTCACATTCAAGTGATTGGTATAGCCACGATGTCAATTATCTGATTTTTTTATCCAAATCCCATTTGTGGAAATAAATAAAAGACTTGTATTTCCACAGTGTCTTATTTTTTCCAAGCTTGATTAAGAGTAACAGAAATTACCACATGATTTATAGGAAAACGGAAGCAAGTAAAGTTTCATTCCTTAAAGCATGCAGCTGAAGAAATTTTAAGCTACCTAGTATTATATATTGTATTCTTTTCTATTATTGCTTGAAATTCTGCTATTTCATTTTTTTTTTCTTAAAAATTCTTGACATCAAAATTGGATGGGAACTGGATTGCCAGGCTCATATTTACGACTTAATGAATTTATGTTTACGGTAACTTTTTTTGCTATAGAATATAACTTATTCGTGATTGAGATTGGTTAGTTACAACTAAAGTTAGGCAGGGTAACATACAAAGTAGATTAATTATGGCATACGAAATATATTAATATTTTGGACGAAGAAAAGTAATTACCGGGAGAGGTTACCTTTAAAAAATTAATCTCTACAAAAGAGATATATCCAAACTAATATCGAATATCCTTAAAGGGGGCTGCTAAAGGAAAGGTTTACTTCAGATCACTGAAAGGGTTTGGATGAAAAGCATTATTGAGTAAGTTAACACTCAATATATGCTCTATTACTAAGTATGGAGATGATAATATGTAGGGCATGAATAGAGAGTATTGTAGCAATTGCTCTCATATTCATATTTTAAAAAATACTCTTAGACTTTATATTTGCACGGTAACAATTCTTATATCTATTGATTCTTATATATCTGTATCCGCACCTTTCTTAAGTAGTGGCAATTTTTTTTTTTAATTTAGACAAAATTTATATTTAAAATAATTTATCAAATGTTATTTTATTTTATCAATTACGAGATTATTAATCAAAATTTTATAATTAAGTATTTCTAACATTTCACTATTAATATATAAATAAATAAATTCATTTAATTTATCCATTAACATAATTAATATGAAATAATATTAATTTAATAATTTTAATTTTAAGAAAAGTACGTTTTCCAATAACAACTATTCCATGTATAGTTAGCAATATACTTTATAAGTAACACGTGTATTTTAAAAAAATCTAATCTTTTTATATAATTTAATATTTTTAATAAAATAAAATTATTTTAAAATTTAATTTATTTATAATAACTTGTATTCTTATTCATTGATACAAAAAGTTTTTCACACAAATATTTACTAAAATTTAATTATTTTATCATACCAAAGGTGATTTCTGGCAGCAGTGCTTGTCTCTCTGAAGAAATCCCCCACCCCCACCCAATCTTTCTATCCAACATTGAAAACCCAAGTTTCATTTTTTGATACAGAATATTTCTAACTAACAAACAATTCAAAACAAGTTCTCAAACCAATCTCAGATTTCAAAATAAACAAGAAATCAAGAAACCCCAGATAGACAAGAGAGATATAGAAAAAGAGAGAACTTTGAGCGATCAACTCAGACTCAGTTCGTTTGAATCCGACATAGATGAAGATGAAGCGAAGGCAGGGTGGCGTGGAGCAGCGAAAGGGTCGTCAGAGTGGGAAGGGAGGGTGGAGGAGCAACGACACGACGACGTTGAGCAAGCACGGAGATAAAATACTTATAAAGTTATAATGTCCTCAGCCAAACAATTCAAAATGCTTAAAATTTATAGATAAAGATACATAATCTATATTATATTACAATAAACTTATGTAAGTCGTATTGGAATTTAGTCACATCTTTTGGCTCCAAATGAGAAGGGTGTCACTTTACGGGGACATTTTGTTTAGGTTGGAAATTGTTCATGTCATTTCTTGTACAAATGCAAGGGTTGATTACTTTATTACACTTATGGCCTCAAAAATTTAGAATAATAAAAAGGACTCAAATTAAATATCTTCAAGTAGAAAGGAAAAATCAAGATTTATTAGTGTGGACTTTCTTATTCTATCATGGTGCATGATCCATGTTGTCTTCTTTTATCTTCCATGCCCAAGCGGTTCCAAAATCTGGTCATGCAAATTATAGAACCTAGAAATTGTACTGCTACTACTAGTGCCATCACCATGATCAACAATGTTAATGTGGGAACGTGCTTTGAGAAAGTACTCTGTCTCTTCTTGGGATGCAACATCTTTTGCTCCTCCTAATGAATGTTTTTCCATGACCCTTATTCCCTCCAATTCCATTGCCACTTCTTTCATGCTTGGTCTTTCTTCTCCCTTTAGCCTAAGACACCTTTTTGCTAGATTAGCAACTTCTAATATATTCTCAACACTTGCATCACTCACAATTTCATTGTCCAATATATGATCCAAACTACCCTCATTCATTGAAGAAACAAAATACATAGACAAATTTCTATGAATCTCAGGCCTAAAAAATGAAAGAGCCTTCTTACTTGTCAATAGTTCTGCAAGGACAACGCCAAAGCTATAGACATCACTCTTCTCAGTTAGTTGACTTGTTTGGAAGTACTCTGGGTCAAGGTAACCCAGTGTTCCTTGCACTAAAGTGGTTAGCTGACTTTGATCAAGAGGAACAAG
This sequence comes from Pachyrhizus erosus, assembly GCA_026544285.1. NCBI lineage: Eukaryota > Viridiplantae > Streptophyta > Magnoliopsida > Fabales > Fabaceae > Pachyrhizus > Pachyrhizus erosus. The sequence goes on from JAMLFT010010022.1 coordinate 9,117, forward strand.
CTTTGAAGCCCCAAAGTCAGAAACCTTGGCTGTGAGATTGTCGTCTAGAAGAATATTTGCAGTTTTGACATCTCTATGTATGATTGGTGTGGAAACAGCAGAATGCAAGTATGCAAGAGCTTCTGCTGTCTCTGCTGCAATTCTTAAACGTGTTGTCCATGAAAGTTTGCTATTATTATTACATGCTTCACCTTCAAAATGTAGATGCTCACAAAGGGTCCCATTAGTGATGAACTCATAAACAAGTAAGGGAAATTCTGTCTCTAAACAACAACCTAGTAGTTTGACAACATTCCTATGGTTGATTTGAGAAAGCACAACCACTTCATTGATGAATTGTTCAATCTCACTTTGGTTAGAAACCATGGACTTCTTGATGGCAACAACCCTTCCATTTGATAATATACCTTTGTACACTGTTCCATGACCTCCTTTGCCTATGATTCTATCCTCATCGTAGTTATTGGTCGCTTTCTTTAGCTCCTGAACAGTGAAGATTATGGCTCTTTCAGTTGAGCCATAGTGTGAATCAATCTGTTCTTGTAGTAACATACCACCATTTTTTCTAAAATGGTTCTCTCTCACTTTGATGAGTTTTCTTTCACGGATTTGGGGGTATATGTTAAGGCATCCCACAACCACTGCCAATAGACTTAAGCTCAAACCTGTAAACAAGAGTTACAACCTTTATTTTCAGGGATTTAACTTCCCACAAGGTAGATCCAATATTTGCAAATAACTAAGCAGTAAAAAGTGTAGATACTCACAGTGTAAACAGAATAGATGATTTTTACAAGATTTTTCAAAAGAATCATAAGATAAGTATATTAATATTTATAATAATTATCTTAAAAATTATATTAATAATAATCTATAGATGATTGATTGCGTGAAACTGAGAACGCATAAAATTAAAGTCAACTAAAAATGAAAATAAGTATGCGTTTATTCTAAAGCTCAGTCCTCTGTATTGAAATACTTAGTTTAAAGGATACAAAATGCAAGAATTTTAAATGTTCTGTAAATATAATGCCGATTAGAGTTGCATATATAGGAGTTTAATTTGTTTGTTTTTATTATATATTCCTTCGAAAGTTTCCATATTATCATATATGTATTATATTGCTAAAACAATTTGCTTATGGAAAAAGTTATATTATGTCAATCTTAGATTACATACATTGATTAGTTACATATATAGATAGATTATTACTTGAAATACTTACCATAATAGAAGTTAATTGTTTCAATTTTACTTGCAATATTTTAATATAAGAACAATTGTTACTATTATTATTATGGGGAGCGAATCTTCGGTGTAGGAATAAGAAACTTATTAAGATCGCCCTATTAGCATAGAACTTAGATAATTTACTTAAACTTTTATGTTGAAAACTTATGTTTGCTATTATATTAAAAAAAAAAGTGTAAGAGTAGAACACAATGACAAAAAGCGTGTAGGAACTAGGAAGAAACTTTGTGTATGCATACTTACTCAATCCAATTATAAGTACGAGATTTCCTAAGTATTTGTGGTTTTTGGGTCGGCAGCCTTGGCCATTTCTGAGTCCATCTCCTTCGTGTTCCTTCGGGCATGAGCACTTAAAACTACCAGGAAGGTTATGGCATGTTTTGCTGAGTATGCACGGGTTGGTGTTCATTGTGCATTCATTGATATCTGAAGGAAACAAAATGCACCACTTATTTTAATTTATTTTCAACTTGACTTTCTTAAGGTAACAGAAACTTTGTAAAAGAAAAACAAAGGATAGTATCATAGTACAATAGATTAAATATGGAGTCATCATTCAACTTAAATGATGTTTTATTTGGTTTATTTAGTTTTATCAAGAAAAAAAAGTTACACATGTTAAACTATTTTGTACCCTTTATCTAAATCGTGATGAAGGCTTATAAAATGAATGGAATGGGTAAAGAAAATATAAAGACGTTTTTTATTTTGTTTCCATTAATAATTACAAGAATGTCACTATTTTTTAATTTATTTATTAGTAAAAAAATATGTATGAAAAATATGAAAATAAAAAGTTATTTTCATCAAACAAGAAACAAATGAAAACATGATATTTTTGTATTTTATTATTAAAAATAAAAGTAAAAAATATTTTTTCAAACTACACAATCATGAAATATTTTCTCATGTGAGAGGAATTAAAAAAAAATTCATCACAATCAGAATAAAAAACTATATTATCTACTAATTAAAAATTTTCTTGAATATTATTTTTAAAATAAATTATTAAAAAATAATTAAAATATATGATATTTTATGATTCAACGACATACAATATAAATATATTTAAATTAAAATTTTTGAAACATGAAGTTGATAAAAAAAAAAATCTATCTATCCAGCTGTCAATTTCTTCCTCGTTACCTTCAAGACACGGGATAGATCATACTCTTATCTTCTCCTTTTCATTTTTTTCTTTTTCCTTTCCATTCAACCACTAGAAGCGTGTTTGGATCAGAGTTTAAGATCCATGTTTTTTAACAAATCTATATCCAAAATTCCCCAATGACGCAGATATAAGTATTTTTTCCAAGTTGATCCACTTTCAAACAGGTTATACATATCAATCAAATTAACAAATCTTGAATGCAAAATGGAAAGACAACGATTGATCCATGACAAGATATATGCCAACTAACGCATTCAAATTGGTAAGTTGTAGTCTTAAGCAAATTTATACTAAATTGAATGGGTCAACTTATTACATAATGTATGTGTGTGTCTTGTATAGTTGTATTAGATATTTAATGAAAAAATATATTTTTTATTTTAAAAAAAAATATTGTCCTTAATTTAAACTAAAACACATGCATATTAACCCACTTAAACTTACTGCTACAACCAACAAATTACATTTTTTTTTTCATTTGCAACCAACAAACTACTGGCACCTACTAAATGAGTTGACTAGGAGAAAAGGCTATATTTCACAGCATAATACGTTATTTTGACAATTTAAGATTTTACTTGTTTAAGTTTTAAAATGAAATTTTTATGATATATTTTTAAGGACATTTTTAAAAAGTTACTATTTTTAATTTCTGAAAAATACT
>JAMLFT010010023.1:0-12202 GCA_026544285.1 Pachyrhizus erosus
AAAATATTTTAACTATTATACTAATTAACTTAATTAAAATGTGATGTTTATTTAAAAGTATGATATTTTTACTCTATTTTAAATTTGATTGAAAGTATTTTTGAATACAATATGAGATTAATAGTAAAAAAATGCAATATGTACAAAATATAATAATTAGAAGTAAAAAATATAATTAAAATAATAGATTTATAAATAAAATTTTAAATTTTAAAATTAATTCAAAATAAATTATAAATATCTCAAAAAATATTTTATTATTAAAATAAAATAAAATTTTATTATTAAAATAAAATAAAATTTTATATAAAAATATCACATAAATATGTTCATTTATATTATCATTTTATATTTTCAACTATTTTAATAAATAACTTTATCAATTACTTATAATTCAATAAGCTAGTTTAATAACTATCAATTACAAACTAACTTTTTAACTATCATCAATTAAAATTTCAATTAATTTTGTTATACATAAATGAAGAATAAATTATCAATTAAGTATAATTAGTTATTTATCTAATATTTTAAAAAATATTAACAACATATTCTTTAACATAATATTCTAAAAACTGTTTTATTATTAATTAAAATTACATTTTTTTTATAAATGTAACTTCTTATCTAATGAGACACTCATAATTTTATAATTCTTAATCAACTTTAACTAATAATAATAAATGTGTTAAAAAAAAAAAACAGAGAGAGTACGGACTACCACCTCAGCTGCTATTTCTAAGAATAATTCCTTGACAAGTGGACAAGTTGCCAATACACTAAAAGCAAATACAATTTGACGGAATGTCCGATGTAAAACTGTAAAAGAAGTAATTGTTCCTATAATAAAAAAAATAAAATAAAAAAAGTTACCACCATTTGCAGTAACTTTTCCAAATCTCATTAAAAATAAACAAATTACAATAATAATAAAAAAAAAAAAACAGAGACTGTACATCTTTCGCTAATAATTCACGCTCGCCCCGTCTCAAAGACTTTCTGACTCCAGGCAGTCTCCATCTTCAGTAACTAGACAATGTTTTGCATGTAAAATTCTGAATTGTCTAATTGTTTTTTTTTCTTATATATCAATCTATTTCTTAAGAATGGAATTTTTTCTAATTTTTAATTTTAATTATCTAAAGATTACTTTTTTAATTTTAATTTTTATTATTAAATAACAATATTAAATAATATTCTAATGACAACTTTAAAAATTTAATGACTTATTATATTTTTAAAAATTTGACATAATAGTTATATATATTTTTAAAATTTTTATCTAAAAATAATTAATAATATTAAACTAATTAATTATATATTTAAAAATATAATATGATAAAAATTACACATAACTTTCAAATGATATAATAAGTCATTGAATTTTTAATGTTATTATTATGTTGTCATATAAAAGATAAAAAAAATGGAATAAATTAATTATCTAATAATATTAATTAAATATTATCTAATTAAACTTTTATTTAATTAAGATTATCATATAACTAATTTATTCCATTTTTGTTAGACTGAATTTATATTTAAACTTTTTTGACAATATAAAATTATCTAATTATTAATTTTATTTTTATGTTTGTAACGGTAGTTCAATCTAGTACATCAGGCCAAAAGTTCTCAATTAGAATTGGGGTTCATTCTTTGATTAATTGTCTCTTTCTTCTAGCTAATATGATAATCACAATACCATCTTAGGTGAATAATTTTGACTTTGAAATGCAATTTAAAAATGAAAAGTTAATCCCACTTTAAATATATAATGGAAAGTTAAATATAGCTTTTATAGAAATAGAAGCTACGGCTAATAATGCTATTTCATTTTTAGACTTCTAAAAATTCCCCCAAAAGGTAGAGTAGTACTGCTGTAGAAGGAGACACGTAGGGAATTATTTGTAGACTTGAGTCATTTGACAATGCATGCCACGGTTGTGCAACTTATGACAAGTCTTTGGTTCGGATCTCTATCGGGATGATGTTGAACAATGAACAATGACTGCTGCATCATGGAGTGCTTTTTGTACTGCCACCACAGGTGCTGGAACCACAACTATGTGCTCAATTTATTTGGATTTCAAATTGTAATGAGTGGCAATGTAACATGTCCTCCATTCGTTGACTCTGTTCTGTGGTTGCAAGATTGCTTCTTGGTAGGAATAAAGCAATGGAGGCTTTATGGAAAAAATATATACAGTGAATTGAATCGAATTGAAACTAGGTCTGAATTTGTTTATGGTATATGGTCAATTTTCAAACTCTAAAACCCTAAATTGAAGGTTTTTCAATTTTTTTTACAGATTTTGTTATATATAAAAACAGTTACTAGGTTTTTACTAACTTGATGAGACATATGTTAGTTTATAATTATTTTCAATGTGTTGACAAATTGTGCACATGTTAAAGAATTATTGATTAGAACTACATCTGAAATATCATCTAGAATTAAATAATAATTTTTTTGTTACTAACATTTTTCCTTACTACAATATATCATCACAAATTAAATAGGTGTGTGTCAATACGAATAATTTGAGATGAATACCTATATTATCTCCTCTTAAAAAATTTAAAAAGTTAATATTATACACACATTTTTTTTTTTATTTCCATTCCATTTTTTTTTCCACTTTTTGCTACATCATCTATCCCATCTAATATTTTCTCTATCACTCTCTTCCTTTGATCTATATGTATACCTAACAAAAATGTAAGTTGAATTTTCCCTAGAAAGATACATACTAATACTTAGTGTGGATAATGCAAAGTAGAATAGAAGAACTAAGTTGTAATAACATCCGCAAAATACAATTAGGGACTTGAAATCACATTATCCAAATATAATGAATCAAAACTGAATCAAATATCAATAGTAATTTGCATATAAAACTAATGTTATTCGATTATGAAAATTCAGTAGCATACACACGAAAAGAAGCCCTTATTTAGTTTCAACCCATTGAAGGGCGAACAAAGTGGCTATATAGGACAGGATGCATTCGTCTAGACACAATGCATCCATCTAGACACAAGCATATGAAATAAACAAACAAAAGTTGAAGTGAAACTTCATGTTTAAGCAAAGCAAACTTTGGAAGATACGTGTTGGTCCGCAGGGAAATCAGATGTTGCAACTGCTTGCACTACCATGACAGCACCTATAGTTTATAGATGTCACCTCCATCAAGCGCCCACACAAGGGGTTTGGGCAAGTTATTGTTGCTAGGACATTTGAAGTACGATCATATGGGCGACTAGCATATTTCTCTTTAATCAAATCGTAATATTCTTTGAAGGCTACATCTAAGGATTCTTTCTCAAGCACTGTGTTTTTCCATTTGTCAAAATCAACCACAGTTTCATACATAGGCTCAGCATGACCCATTATCTTTAAGTTACGCCCTCTACTAAGAAGAACCCATCCAGATGGATCTTGTTTAAGGCAAAGCAAGGTCCTCACAACCTCTTGAATTTCACAGTCCACCTTGTCCTTGCACTCCTTATTCTTTTTCTTCCCGTCTAGGCCGATCCAAAAAGAAGGAACATTGTCGGGGTTATACTCCCCCAACTGATATGGCTCTATGTTAATATCCACATTATTGATTTTCACTTGCTTCTCAATTTTTCCAATTGCAATCTTGAAGTTCTGGACCCAGTTACTATCGTTGCCTCCATAGATGAAAACGTAACTAGTTTTATCCTTCCCCAAGCGCTGTTTCACAAGGTAAACATATTAGTAGAGTAACAAATTAATCGGAAAATTAATAAACTAAAATGAAATGCACACATTACTTTTCTGTGTGCAAGGGACATGAGATCAAATTGTTCTTATTTATTCTTATGATAACAATAAAATTTAATCTCCAATTATATATAAACTATCAAGATTAATTTTGTTAATTTTAATTTTGATTATCCACGTATAATTGTATCTTCGAGATTAATTATTCTTCTAAGAATAATTTTGATATCCATATATGTATGTGTAATTGTATGTTTGTGCTTACCTTTGTAGTATCATCCGTTTTCTCCAATAAATTCCAAAACCATTTCCATTTTTTGTTGAGATCATAAACGTCACGTAGCCTAAAAGGAAACGCTTCGATCCCCCATTCAAAAATAATCTGCAACGCATTCTCATTTATTAGCTGACCTTGAGGGTTGATCACAGACACAATAGGCTCGCCGTGGTATTTATATTTGTCCACTATTATCTCATATCCTGGTAACTCTTCAAAGTACTCCAACAGGTAGAATTTGATCTTTTCCTTCAAATTATTAAACTGGTTCCTCTTACTCTTCCAGTCATCCACAATGGGGATCCATAAAATCTTGAAATCCCCTTTTTTGAAACCTTTTATTTCTTCTCCTGCGTTCTCTTGCAATCTGTTATAGATGGAATTCAAAAGCAATATCTCATCTCCGATGCTGTCAAGGCCCGAAAAGAACAGCATCACATACTTCTGCTTTAACACTTCAATACCCTGTTTGGTAAATTAAAAAAAAAAAAAAAGGACACAATCATTTACACTTAATTAATGTATTCAAGTGGACAATAAGAGGATTTTCTAGAAGGTGATGAATTATTTATTTTAAATAAAAATTCTCTTTATTTGAGAATTTTTATATTAAAGACAAAAATTCAGATATCTATATATAAAGTAAATTTAATTTATATACAATGGGAGCATAAAATGATTTTATGTTGACATTTAATAATATTTCAATATATTATTAGTTACATTTAGTTTAATTAATAAAATTAATAATGTATTAAAATATTAATAAAAATAAGTAACATAGTGCATACCAATTAAAGTTCACCTTAATTTGTCTTTAATCGAGTAATTTCAGAAATAATTATTTAAAAAAAGTGTCACAAAGTTGATAAGAAATAGTAATTATTTGTCTAATTGTCTAAAGTAAGTTAAGTCAGACAGAGACAGAGTAAAAGATATCTAATACTAAGAGATAATAATAGTTAAGGCAATTGTATACTTTAGCACTAACATTTTTAATTTGGACTCCGCCTTCAAATATTTTGGGTATCGAAGTTCCATTGACAGAACTTGGAATAATCAGAATATCCAACAGCTCTACGATATCTTTAACTTTAGGATATCTAATATTGATACGGATGTTGTAATCATCCATTCTCCCTGCAACAAATGGAGACAATATATCTTATTAGCATTCGAGAAGAAATTCCAAAGGGCCGGAGGAACACAAAGCACCTAAACACGTAAATACCTATTTCCAAACTGCAATTGTCCAGATGAATCTTCAACTTGCTAAAATTGATATTAAGCCTGTCTTTAAAGTCTGATAGTTTATGCTGCCTGAAACCAAAAAATTAAAATAATAATTCAATTGCATCTATATTTTGCAACACTTATCCGTGTGAATATTTCAAATGGAATTAGATTCAAATTCTTTAAATAAATTTTAAGTTAAATTTTTGTAAATAAAAAAAAATCATTAAAAAAGTCAATAAATTTTTAGTAAAAATTAATCATTTAAAAAATTGATAAATATCTCACGCAAATAACGAGATTATAAAAATAATATTCTGCCACAGTTACATTTTTAGTAAAGATATGCAAAGCTAAGTAGTCACATTTTTACTTTATTCTCTGTTATTTCTAGAATGATTGATTTGCATGATAAGTTACTTTGCAATTAGAAGATGAAGCAAATAGAAGAGGACTTACGATATACCAACAAGGTTGCCAATAGAAGCAACAGCGGAAGCAATTGTCCAGTAGACAACAAGAGGGATCTCTTGCATGGCATCTTGCAAGGAATGCACTGCCTCTGTGTCGTAATCCTTAGAAGACCATTTTGCCCAGAGATTTATGTATTGAAGCACTTCCCCTAAAACTGTCACCAGATCGGTCATATCTGCAGTGACCTTTCTGCTGATCTGAACTTGGTTCAGCTGCTTCAATGAGTTCCCAAATTGGTCATCTATTTGAACCCGATCAAGGCGCCAAAATTCCCCATATTCCAAAGAGAAAGCAGCTAGAGCTATTACTGCTTTCGCATCCCACGAGAAGCCACTCAGTTGCTGAAGAATCCTAAGTGCTGTCTGGTGTGCACATTCTGGACTGCCACGTGTGGTTATCATCTGTTACTTGTTACCAGTTACCACCATCATTTATCAATTATTATCACCACATAAAAAACAAAACTCATAAAATAATGGAAAAAAAAACTTAAATATGTATTATTAGTACTATTTTTCAATCAAATTTAAAATTTTATTTAGGTATTATATGATAACTTTTATTTCACGTGCTATTAAAGTAAAAATTCTAAATATATATATATATATATATATATATATATATATATAACACATGATACGATATAATAACCTGACAAGAAAGCCGCTTCAGTGTAGGGAAGTCTGGTTTGAAACTTGTGACAGAAGTCTGTGACAGAACAATTAAATGTTAGTTGTACTATATATTAGCTAAGGTATAATAATAACAAATTAAGTAGAGATGTTACATTGCTACAAATAAATAAATTTATAAATGTTAGTCTGAAATGAAAGGTGATCGAATTTGGTTAATTACAGCAACTGCTGAAATTTGAGATGAGGCGGAGTTGAGAGTGTTGGACACAAGGGTGAAAAGGATTTCACTGTCGAACTCTTTGTCATCATTGACGTGAGTCAGATAAACCTTGTGGCGGATCTGAGAGTCTGGAAGCTTCAAAGGGTTGGGGAGCAGATCTTTCTGCTGTGGCATGGTGGCAGTTGCAGTTGCAGATGAGTTAAGCAATGCCAATGCCATGGTGATTTGTATCTTCTAAGGTTTGTATTTGAGAGCACAGGAGACCTTGCCTTGTGATGAAGATGCAATCGCTTCCCTTATTTATAGAGATAAGGGGAAAGACAAAATACAAAGTAGCTTCTGAAGCGGGTTATGATATGAGCGTGAAACATGTTGGAATGATGGAGATTTTGTATTATGAGAAAGGGGTATAATTGCTTTCAAATGAATTATTTTACCTATCTGTGCTTTTGTTTGTTCTGTTTTTTTATGGGAGAAGCCGTTCTTTCTTCTTTGTCTGGGGGTGTGTGAATTTCCACGTCAGCAAACTTTTGCTTTTGGATACTTTACTTTTATATTTTTTTTTTAATTTTAGGTAGTTTAGGTAGAGCTATTTCTGATTTAAAAAACAAATAGAAATTCTAATTATGGGATTATCAGTACCCTCATTTGGCTATTTATACTGCTCATTCATAAATTAGTAATTAAATATGGTTTTATTCTTTTTAAATAAGTATTTTTTTATTTTTATTTTTAAAATTTTATTCCTTAAAATGTTAAATTTGTTGTTTAATTAAATAATCATCCAAGTGACATCTACGGTGTTTATAATAAAAGAGCACATCTGATATTTTGCCTACCTTTAAATAAATATTATTTATATATCTTAAAATAAATATTAAAATAAAAATAGTAATTTTAAATTTTAAAAGATAAAAAATAAATAAATAATTTACAGAAATTAAAATTGAATTTATTTATTTTATAGAAATTAAAAATATATTTAGACCATAACTTTATTATAACTAAATTTGTCATTGCTGCTCCTACTTAAAGAAATATTTTATTAAATATTAACATGTATTCTTTAATTATTAATTACTTCTAATTTTTAAATTAACTTAGTTTAAAGAATTTTAGTTAAATGTATATCAATATTTTTCAATCCCTTTCACCTATTTTCCCCCTTTCTTTTGTAATTTTACTTTAGACTATTGATTTATTTATATTCTTCTTCATGTTAACTTTGAAATTTTAATATCATTCAGTTAAATGTAAGTGGTGGCAAGAAGGGATTAGGGACTTATGGGTCTGTGTGAGAAAGACTAATGTAATGTGTACAATAAATAAAATACTTCTTTTTAATCATATAGGAAGAGAATTGTGTTCTCATTTGTTAATTAAAATAAAATAAACAAAACTATAAGAAATATTTGAAAACAGATATAAAAATTTGTTTAAAGTGAATATTATAATTAGAAATGGACATTCAAATGTGTTACCAAGGTGTTGGTGTCTTGTGTTGGGCATGTCTTGTTGTCAATTCATGTATTTTGAATTAATGAAATCTTTGCTTATAAAAAAATGACATTTAAATTAAATTAAAAAGATAGAAAAAAAGTTGAAGAAATTGATAAATATTACTGAATAAATTTGGTTTTCATGAATATTTATAAATATATACGACATATAACAAATATAAATTTTAAAATAATTAATGATGAATAAATTAAAATACAAAAATACAGATGTTTGAAAGTTTTAGTTTTAATTTTAAAAAAATCTAAAATTACTTTGATTAATTAATATTATTTTAAAAAAATTTTAAGTATCTATTATACTTAATATTGATGAAAGAAATTTCTGTATCGATAAAATAATTAAGATAACTAAAAATTTCTATTACTTCAATAGAATTAACAATAAAAAATTTCCTTATTGATCCCGTTTTAGGACTTTATTTATTTGTACCATGTCATCCAATTAAAATCAGTATATATTTATGTGAAATATTATTTGTAAAATAATTCATACAATAATATTTTTTTATTTTTTTATATATATTATTTTATTATATGTTCTAATAATATAGAGAGATAAATAAAAATATTATATAAAAATTTAAATAACATTTTAATTTCTATAAAATAAGAAATATTTTTTTATTTAAATTTTTTAAATATTTTTTTGTTTTATTTTATTTTGTAAGTAAAAATATTAAATGATGATGTAACGATTATACTATCACTCTATTAATATGTTATATTATTGAAAAATTAAACATAATAGTTACATATAATTTTTTTAATAAATTATTTTTTAAATATCTTATTAACTAGTTTGATGTCATCAAATATTTTAAATAAATAAAATATTTAAAAATATAATTTATTGAAAAAAATTATTTATAATTATCTTATAATATTTTATATATGACAAATTAATGTAATGTCAATATCGTTATTACATTATTTGTTAACATTATTATTTAAAAATATAGATTAAAATAAAAAAATTTAATTTTTTTAAAATTTAAAATAAAAAATATCCTACTTTATAGAAAACAAAAAATTATTTAAGTCTTATATAAATCATTGTATAAACTATTATATATGTATCACATCTTTATATAATAAAAAAATTATTATACCAACTAATTATGTAAAATATTTTTATATTTAAAATAAGTTTAAACTATGAAGTATCAGGTATATCATGATTATTTGTAAATACAAATAAAATATGAATTTTAAATATATTTAAGATATTTTTTTATTACTTTAATTTTAAATAAATATTAAATTTTAATATAATATTTTTTTATAAACTATACGTATTCTTTATTAAAAACAATCATGTTAAAGGATTACTATAACATAATATCATTAATATAATATAAACTTGCTTGATCTAATATATTTTAAGTCGAAGAAAATGATAACTTAATTTCTCACGTTGCAACCCTGTGCTTTTTTGAAAATTCTCAATTTGTATTTGCCAAGCCAATTTGACTATTTGAATACATATAAAAATTATTTTAGGTTTTAATTTTTTTATATCGAAAAGTAAATTTTTTTTTTTTATCAAGTAGTGTAGCAAATAGCCTTATACTTAATATGTTATTATTTATTAAATTTCAAAAGTTGCATTTAAGAGTAATTTATATTTCAATGATATTTTTTTATTTTCAATTTAAATCCATTTTTAATTAAATTGTATAGTTTTAATTTTATCTTTATATATACTTTCACATGATAGTTACATCCAATTTTAAGTTGTCTGTTAAAAAAATATTTAATCACTTAATTTAAGAAATTATAATCACATGTTCGTAACAAGAAATGTGTATAATAAGTAAATGGGAATGTTAATAGCTTCACTTATTAATACACTTAATCAAAATTTAGAAAAAAATTATTTATAAGTGTAAGGGTAGTAACAGAAATCATACTTACAAATTATTTGTGGAAAGTGTGGAAAAATAAATTAATAAGATTGGCAATAACCTCAAACTATAGTAGCTATTTTTTATTTTTGTTTTCTTCATTAAGCTCTGTCTTACTTTAGCATCGTGTAAATTTATTGATTCTCTAATGTTCAAGTACAAACAAAGAGACAGGACAGGAACTGTTTGTGAATAAGAAAAGTTAAAAAATAAATTAATTCGTTGTATGGAAGCTTCGTTCTTTTTCTTTATTAAGAACCCTTTTCTTTATGTGTAGCCAGTTAACGATTGAAGTATTCTAAAGCAAGTATGTTTGTTTTTTATACTATTCGTGTTCTTCAAGTCTGTTTGAATTCTTTTATAATTATAGAAAGTTTGTAAGCAATTGAGAAGCTTTGTTTCTATCATATAAATGCTATATTCCCATGAAAAAAAAAGAAAAAGGAAAAGGAATAGTGTTTCTTCGAGTGGAGAAGGATTACAGAAGAGAAACTGCCACAATCTACTGGATCGAAATATGAAGGATTAGGGTTAGGACGATGAAAAATATTGAAAATGCTCAATGTTATGAACTATAACTCAAAAAATAAAAGCACAACATTAAAAATTAAAACTACACGGAAAAACGATACAGTTTATGACTAATCGTAAGGTGCCAGTTTGTATGGTGGAAATTTTACAAAGGCAAGCAGATATTTTACTCAAATGATTATTATTGAAAAGGGAAAAAGAAAGAAAAAAAGAAAAAAGAAAAGAAAAAAACTACACAAATAGCATCTAACTACTAAAGAAATATTTCTAAATAGGGAGCACCGTTAAGCAAACGTGAGTTTAAAGTCTGTACATAAAAACGTACAAAGGTAAAATATTAAATAATAAATGATACAAACAATTTCTGATGAAATAGTTTACAAATTTTTACCGTTATCGTTGATATGATTATTCCAATTTTTCTTCTTTATTTGTTTCAATTAAAGATGTAAAATAACTCCATCATGTGTTTATTTTCGTCACTATAACTTCATACTAAATATCCGTTATGGAACAATTTCTTTTTAGGAATAATAATTAAATTCGTACTCAATGCATGAGGCTTAACCTATTTGTTTTTAGTTCAAATACGTTAATAAATTATGACTAAAGCTTATCTTAAAATATATATACAATATAGTTTATTAATATCTTTTATTTAAAAATAAATAAATATATATATGATATAGTTCATTTTTTACATATTAAAATGTATTTATTTTATAAATTAAAAATTTATTTTCAAAAATATAAATTTAGAAATATAATATTTTCATATTTGTTTACAATTTTAAAAACATATTTTCGAGTATTGCATATTTTTATGAGAGATTACAATACGAATTGTTTTATTTTTATTTTTATGATTAGAGAAATAAGTTCTATTTTTATGAAAATATAAAAAATTATTTTTAATTTATAAAAAACTCTAATTTTAACTACTATTTTTATTTTAATTATTTTAAATTTTAAAAGTATTTTTAAGAATGATAAAATTTAAACAAACACATTTTTAAATATTTTCGAAATAGCATTATCAGAAATCATAATTCTGAAAATATGATTTCTAAAAATGAATGTTGTATCATATTTTGAAAAAAATATCTTTTTAGAAATAATTTTTAAATAATAAATTATCTAAAATAGATTAATTTAAAAAAAAAGGTTTTAAGTCGTATTTTTTTAAATATGACTTCATATTTTTATTTTTTTTATTTAAATTTAGTAAAGTCGTATTTTTAAAGTTGTGAATTAAAATATAACTTTTTTTCATTTTTTTATGTTTTTCAATAATTTTTAAAACATATTTTTTTTAAAAATAAAAACTGAAATTGGAAATTGAAAGCTTGGATACTGACTAAAACCTAGTACCAAAAAACAAAACAATTGAATGCTTGCTGATAGAAATATGGGATTCAACGTGGCTGCAGAATTGAGGGATTTAGCTTGCTCAAAATTTTGCTCTGTTTGTTAGAAGGAGAAGAAATAGAAGGAGATGAAATAACTCATTAAAAAAAAAAATGAAGTTGGTAGGTAAGAGAAGATAAAGAAAAAAATTTGGTGAGAAATAAAGTGAAAATAAATTATTTAATTAAAAAAATAAAAAATATTTAAATTAAAATTATTTGACAGATAAATAATTAATATTAAATAA
>JAMLFT010010024.1:0-12199 GCA_026544285.1 Pachyrhizus erosus
GTTCCTTTGTTGAATTATTTTATTTCACTGGACTTGCTCTCCGAAACATATGGATTGAACCGTGATTCTTTTTTTTTTTTTTTTTTTCTTTTTTCTGCAGTGTAGTGTTTGGAATTGTTTTGTGTAACATCCTGCATTGCATCGAGCCTCGTGCATATGATCTGGCAGTGTCTCTTTGGGTTTTAGAATTCTTTGACTTCTTTTGGTTTCTATCCTTGGCTGTTTTTTATGAGTAGTTTTTTCGATTTTATTTTGTGACTTCCACTTGGGCCTTACAGGGAAGATAAGCAATGGTGTGGCAGTGGCGGGAGAGGAGACTATTGATGGACTTTCCTGTGAAGTCTTAGGTTTTATCCTTACATTCATTATTTTCTTATGTGTCTGCTCTGGTCTGTCTAATGCTATCTTGTTGATTGAATTTGACTTTAGTAAGCTGGTAACGTCAGAGTTAATTGTGTATGTTTCTAACAGAAACGATATTGGGGGCACTGGAGTGTTTTTGGAGAACTTTTTTGTTGCACATTTGGGTTTGGAGAACTCTTCGTCTCTTCCACTATTTTCAAAATAATTTTTTGTATGAAAAATATATCTATGTGTTAAACTGTTTGCCTTAATTTGTTTGCAGTGATGAGTCTTCGTATGAGATTTCTGTTTCAGATTGAGGATTAAATCATAAAGTACTGTGTGATTCTTGGTACATCGAATTAGAATGGCTGACAGCTCTGGATAATTTTATTTTTTAATTTATTATTTTATTTCTGTGTATTATTTTATATCTCTAGGCTTGATCCTGAAACTTGAATTGTGGACCTTCTTTACCTGCAGCGTATTGGTTGGAAACGTTTTGTGTAAAGTCCTGCATCACATTGAGCCCCATGCATGATTTGGCTATGTCTATCTTGGTTTTGGAACCCTTCGTGCACGACTTGGGGCTTAAAGGGAAGCTAAGCAGTGCATGTTTGGGTAGGCTGTGGAAATAGTGGCGGGAGATTATTGACGAATATTCCTGTGAAGCCTTATGTTTTATTGCCTTCATATTCATTATCTCCGTGTGTCTTCTTTCTAGATTGGGTTGGTCGAATTTTACAGTGTCCAGGAACCTGGTAGTGTCAGGGCTATTGACAGGAACGGTCAGTGTTGGTGGCAGCGGAGTTTTTTTTTGCGAATAATTCGTTTGTTGCATTTGGGTTTGGAGAACTCAGGCTTTGCTTTCATTGCTTTCATGAAAAAAAAATTCATATGAAAGAGATATCTAGAGGTGTTGAACTGTTTTGCGATTACCTGCGAAGCCTTACTTTGGTTTTATTATCTTGCATTCTTTATTTTATTATGTGACTCATGTCTTATTGGCTGTGGATTGGACAGTGTGTGGTAACCTGGTAGTGAGAGTTGTGTATGTTTCTAACAGGAGCGATAAGAGCAATGGGGAGGCACTTGAATTGATACATCTGGGGAGAACTGTTTTTGTTACTTTGCTTTTTCCACTGGAGGAATACGATGGTTGGGCTTTTGACTTTTTAATATGATGATCTGCATCTTGGTTTGGAGAATTCTGCTACCAAATTATATCAGCAAGAGACAAGTGTTGAGGAACATATGATATATTAACAGCCCTGGATAATTAATCTCTTTGATGAGTTCCTTTGTTGAATTATTTTATTTCACTGGACTTGCTCTCCGAAACATATGGATTGAACCGTGATTCTTTTTTTTTTTTTTTTTTTCTTTTTTCTGCAGTGTAGTGTTTGGAATTGTTTTGTGTAACATCCTGCATTGCATCGAGCCTCGTGCATATGATCTGGCAGTGTCTCTTTGGGTTTTAGAATTCTTTGACTTCTTTTGGTTTCTATCCTTGGCTGTTTTTTATGAGTAGTTTTTTCGATTTTATTTTGTGACTTCCACTTGGGCCTTACAGGGAAGATAAGCAATGGTGTGGCAGTGGCGGGAGAGGAGACTATTGATGGACTTTCCTGTGAAGTCTTAGGTTTTATCCTTACATTCATTATTTTCTTATGTGTCTGCTCTGGTCTGTCTAATGCTATCTTGTTGATTGAATTTGACTTTAGTAAGCTGGTAACGTCAGAGTTAATTGTGTATGTTTCTAACAGAAACGATATTGGGGGCACTGGAGTGTTTTTGGAGAACTTTTTTGTTGCACATTTGGGTTTGGAGAACTCTTCGTCTCTTCCACTATTTTCAAAATAATTTTTTGTATGAAAAATATATCTATGTGTTAAACTGTTTGCCTTAATTTGTTTGCAGTGATGAGTCTTCGTATGAGATTTCTGTTTCAGATTGAGGATTAAATCATAAAGTACTGTGTGATTCTTGGTACATCGAATTAGAATGGCTGACAGCTCTGGATAATTTTATTTTTTAATTTATTATTTTATTTCTGTGTATTATTTTATATCTCTAGGCTTGATCCTGAAACTTGAATTGTGGACCTTCTTTACCTGCAGCGTATTGGTTGGAAACGTTTTGTGTAAAGTCCTGCATCACATTGAGCCCCATGCATGATTTGGCTATGTCTATCTTGGTTTTGGAACCCTTCGTGCACGACTTGGGGCTTAAAGGGAAGCTAAGCAGTGCATGTTTGGGTAGGCTGTGGAAATAGTGGCGGGAGATTATTGACGAATATTCCTGTGAAGCCTTATGTTTTATTGCCTTCATATTCATTATCTCCGTGTGTCTTCTTTCTAGATTGGGTTGGTCGAATTTTACAGTGTCCAGGAACCTGGTAGTGTCAGGGCTATTGACAGGAACGGTCAGTGTTGGTGGCAGCGGAGTTTTTTTTTGCGAATAATTCGTTTGTTGCATTTGGGTTTGGAGAACTCAGGCTTTGCTTTCATTGCTTTCATGAAAAAAAAATTCATATGAAAGAGATATCTAGAGGTGTTGAACTGTTTTGCGATTACCTGCGAAGCCTTACTTTGGTTTTATTATCTTGCATTCTTTATTTTATTATGTGACTCATGTCTTATTGGCTGTGGATTGGACAGTGTGTGGTAACCTGGTAGTGAGAGTTGTGTATGTTTCTAACAGGAGCGATAAGAGCAATGGGGAGGCACTTGAATTGATACATCTGGGGAGAACTGTTTTTGTTACTTTGCTTTTTCCACTGGAGGAATACGATGGTTGGGCTTTTGACTTTTTAATATGATGATCTGCATCTTGGTTTGGAGAATTCTGCTACCAAATTATATCAGCAAGAGACAAGTGTTGAGGAACATATGATATATTAACAGCCCTGGATAATTAATCTCTTTGATGAGTTCCTTTGTTGAATTATTTTATTTCACTGGACTTGCTCTCCGAAACATATGGATTGAACCGTGATTCTTTTTTTTTTTTTTTTTTTCTTTTTTCTGCAGTGTAGTGTTTGGAATTGTTTTGTGTAACATCCTGCATTGCATCGAGCCTCGTGCATATGATCTGGCAGTGTCTCTTTGGGTTTTAGAATTCTTTGACTTCTTTTGGTTTCTATCCTTGGCTGTTTTTTATGAGTAGTTTTTTCGATTTTATTTTGTGACTTCCACTTGGGCCTTACAGGGAAGATAAGCAATGGTGTGGCAGTGGCGGGAGAGGAGACTATTGATGGACTTTCCTGTGAAGTCTTAGGTTTTATCCTTACATTCATTATTTTCTTATGTGTCTGCTCTGGTCTGTCTAATGCTATCTTGTTGATTGAATTTGACTTTAGTAAGCTGGTAACGTCAGAGTTAATTGTGTATGTTTCTAACAGAAACGATATTGGGGGCACTGGAGTGTTTTTGGAGAACTTTTTTGTTGCACATTTGGGTTTGGAGAACTCTTCGTCTCTTCCACTATTTTCAAAATAATTTTTTGTATGAAAAATATATCTATGTGTTAAACTGTTTGCCTTAATTTGTTTGCAGTGATGAGTCTTCGTATGAGATTTCTGTTTCAGATTGAGGATTAAATCATAAAGTACTGTGTGATTCTTGGTACATCGAATTAGAATGGCTGACAGCTCTGGATAATTTTATTTTTTAATTTATTATTTTATTTCTGTGTATTATTTTATATCTCTAGGCTTGATCCTGAAACTTGAATTGTGGACCTTCTTTACCTGCAGCGTATTGGTTGGAAACGTTTTGTGTAAAGTCCTGCATCACATTGAGCCCCATGCATGATTTGGCTATGTCTATCTTGGTTTTGGAACCCTTCGTGCACGACTTGGGGCTTAAAGGGAAGCTAAGCAGTGCATGTTTGGGTAGGCTGTGGAAATAGTGGCGGGAGATTATTGACGAATATTCCTGTGAAGCCTTATGTTTTATTGCCTTCATATTCATTATCTCCGTGTGTCTTCTTTCTAGATTGGGTTGGTCGAATTTTACAGTGTCCAGGAACCTGGTAGTGTCAGGGCTATTGACAGGAACGGTCAGTGTTGGTGGCAGCGGAGTTTTTTTTTGCGAATAATTCGTTTGTTGCATTTGGGTTTGGAGAACTCAGGCTTTGCTTTCATTGCTTTCATGAAAAAAAAATTCATATGAAAGAGATATCTAGAGGTGTTGAACTGTTTTGCGATTACCTGCGAAGCCTTACTTTGGTTTTATTATCTTGCATTCTTTATTTTATTATGTGACTCATGTCTTATTGGCTGTGGATTGGACAGTGTGTGGTAACCTGGTAGTGAGAGTTGTGTATGTTTCTAACAGGAGCGATAAGAGCAATGGGGAGGCACTTGAATTGATACATCTGGGGAGAACTGTTTTTGTTACTTTGCTTTTTCCACTGGAGGAATACGATGGTTGGGCTTTTGACTTTTTAATATGATGATCTGCATCTTGGTTTGGAGAATTCTGCTACCAAATTATATCAGCAAGAGACAAGTGTTGAGGAACATATGATATATTAACAGCCCTGGATAATTAATCTCTTTGATGAGTTCCTTTGTTGAATTATTTTATTTCACTGGACTTGCTCTCCGAAACATATGGATTGAACCGTGATTCTTTTTTTTTTTTTTTTTTTCTTTTTTCTGCAGTGTAGTGTTTGGAATTGTTTTGTGTAACATCCTGCATTGCATCGAGCCTCGTGCATATGATCTGGCAGTGTCTCTTTGGGTTTTAGAATTCTTTGACTTCTTTTGGTTTCTATCCTTGGCTGTTTTTTATGAGTAGTTTTTTCGATTTTATTTTGTGACTTCCACTTGGGCCTTACAGGGAAGATAAGCAATGGTGTGGCAGTGGCGGGAGAGGAGACTATTGATGGACTTTCCTGTGAAGTCTTAGGTTTTATCCTTACATTCATTATTTTCTTATGTGTCTGCTCTGGTCTGTCTAATGCTATCTTGTTGATTGAATTTGACTTTAGTAAGCTGGTAACGTCAGAGTTAATTGTGTATGTTTCTAACAGAAACGATATTGGGGGCACTGGAGTGTTTTTGGAGAACTTTTTTGTTGCACATTTGGGTTTGGAGAACTCTTCGTCTCTTCCACTATTTTCAAAATAATTTTTTGTATGAAAAATATATCTATGTGTTAAACTGTTTGCCTTAATTTGTTTGCAGTGATGAGTCTTCGTATGAGATTTCTGTTTCAGATTGAGGATTAAATCATAAAGTACTGTGTGATTCTTGGTACATCGAATTAGAATGGCTGACAGCTCTGGATAATTTTATTTTTTAATTTATTATTTTATTTCTGTGTATTATTTTATATCTCTAGGCTTGATCCTGAAACTTGAATTGTGGACCTTCTTTACCTGCAGCGTATTGGTTGGAAACGTTTTGTGTAAAGTCCTGCATCACATTGAGCCCCATGCATGATTTGGCTATGTCTATCTTGGTTTTGGAACCCTTCGTGCACGACTTGGGGCTTAAAGGGAAGCTAAGCAGTGCATGTTTGGGTAGGCTGTGGAAATAGTGGCGGGAGATTATTGACGAATATTCCTGTGAAGCCTTATGTTTTATTGCCTTCATATTCATTATCTCCGTGTGTCTTCTTTCTAGATTGGGTTGGTCGAATTTTACAGTGTCCAGGAACCTGGTAGTGTCAGGGCTATTGACAGGAACGGTCAGTGTTGGTGGCAGCGGAGTTTTTTTTTGCGAATAATTCGTTTGTTGCATTTGGGTTTGGAGAACTCAGGCTTTGCTTTCATTGCTTTCATGAAAAAAAAATTCATATGAAAGAGATATCTAGAGGTGTTGAACTGTTTTGCGATTACCTGCGAAGCCTTACTTTGGTTTTATTATCTTGCATTCTTTATTTTATTATGTGACTCATGTCTTATTGGCTGTGGATTGGACAGTGTGTGGTAACCTGGTAGTGAGAGTTGTGTATGTTTCTAACAGGAGCGATAAGAGCAATGGGGAGGCACTTGAATTGATACATCTGGGGAGAACTGTTTTTGTTACTTTGCTTTTTCCACTGGAGGAATACGATGGTTGGGCTTTTGACTTTTTAATATGATGATCTGCATCTTGGTTTGGAGAATTCTGCTACCAAATTATATCAGCAAGAGACAAGTGTTGAGGAACATATGATATATTAACAGCCCTGGATAATTAATCTCTTTGATGAGTTCCTTTGTTGAATTATTTTATTTCACTGGACTTGCTCTCCGAAACATATGGATTGAACCGTGATTCTTTTTTTTTTTTTTTTTTTCTTTTTTCTGCAGTGTAGTGTTTGGAATTGTTTTGTGTAACATCCTGCATTGCATCGAGCCTCGTGCATATGATCTGGCAGTGTCTCTTTGGGTTTTAGAATTCTTTGACTTCTTTTGGTTTCTATCCTTGGCTGTTTTTTATGAGTAGTTTTTTCGATTTTATTTTGTGACTTCCACTTGGGCCTTACAGGGAAGATAAGCAATGGTGTGGCAGTGGCGGGAGAGGAGACTATTGATGGACTTTCCTGTGAAGTCTTAGGTTTTATCCTTACATTCATTATTTTCTTATGTGTCTGCTCTGGTCTGTCTAATGCTATCTTGTTGATTGAATTTGACTTTAGTAAGCTGGTAACGTCAGAGTTAATTGTGTATGTTTCTAACAGAAACGATATTGGGGGCACTGGAGTGTTTTTGGAGAACTTTTTTGTTGCACATTTGGGTTTGGAGAACTCTTCGTCTCTTCCACTATTTTCAAAATAATTTTTTGTATGAAAAATATATCTATGTGTTAAACTGTTTGCCTTAATTTGTTTGCAGTGATGAGTCTTCGTATGAGATTTCTGTTTCAGATTGAGGATTAAATCATAAAGTACTGTGTGATTCTTGGTACATCGAATTAGAATGGCTGACAGCTCTGGATAATTTTATTTTTTAATTTATTATTTTATTTCTGTGTATTATTTTATATCTCTAGGCTTGATCCTGAAACTTGAATTGTGGACCTTCTTTACCTGCAGCGTATTGGTTGGAAACGTTTTGTGTAAAGTCCTGCATCACATTGAGCCCCATGCATGATTTGGCTATGTCTATCTTGGTTTTGGAACCCTTCGTGCACGACTTGGGGCTTAAAGGGAAGCTAAGCAGTGCATGTTTGGGTAGGCTGTGGAAATAGTGGCGGGAGATTATTGACGAATATTCCTGTGAAGCCTTATGTTTTATTGCCTTCATATTCATTATCTCCGTGTGTCTTCTTTCTAGATTGGGTTGGTCGAATTTTACAGTGTCCAGGAACCTGGTAGTGTCAGGGCTATTGACAGGAACGGTCAGTGTTGGTGGCAGCGGAGTTTTTTTTTGCGAATAATTCGTTTGTTGCATTTGGGTTTGGAGAACTCAGGCTTTGCTTTCATTGCTTTCATGAAAAAAAAATTCATATGAAAGAGATATCTAGAGGTGTTGAACTGTTTTGCGATTACCTGCGAAGCCTTACTTTGGTTTTATTATCTTGCATTCTTTATTTTATTATGTGACTCATGTCTTATTGGCTGTGGATTGGACAGTGTGTGGTAACCTGGTAGTGAGAGTTGTGTATGTTTCTAACAGGAGCGATAAGAGCAATGGGGAGGCACTTGAATTGATACATCTGGGGAGAACTGTTTTTGTTACTTTGCTTTTTCCACTGGAGGAATACGATGGTTGGGCTTTTGACTTTTTAATATGATGATCTGCATCTTGGTTTGGAGAATTCTGCTACCAAATTATATCAGCAAGAGACAAGTGTTGAGGAACATATGATATATTAACAGCCCTGGATAATTAATCTCTTTGATGAGTTCCTTTGTTGAATTATTTTATTTCACTGGACTTGCTCTCCGAAACATATGGATTGAACCGTGATTCTTTTTTTTTTTTTTTTTTTCTTTTTTCTGCAGTGTAGTGTTTGGAATTGTTTTGTGTAACATCCTGCATTGCATCGAGCCTCGTGCATATGATCTGGCAGTGTCTCTTTGGGTTTTAGAATTCTTTGACTTCTTTTGGTTTCTATCCTTGGCTGTTTTTTATGAGTAGTTTTTTCGATTTTATTTTGTGACTTCCACTTGGGCCTTACAGGGAAGATAAGCAATGGTGTGGCAGTGGCGGGAGAGGAGACTATTGATGGACTTTCCTGTGAAGTCTTAGGTTTTATCCTTACATTCATTATTTTCTTATGTGTCTGCTCTGGTCTGTCTAATGCTATCTTGTTGATTGAATTTGACTTTAGTAAGCTGGTAACGTCAGAGTTAATTGTGTATGTTTCTAACAGAAACGATATTGGGGGCACTGGAGTGTTTTTGGAGAACTTTTTTGTTGCACATTTGGGTTTGGAGAACTCTTCGTCTCTTCCACTATTTTCAAAATAATTTTTTGTATGAAAAATATATCTATGTGTTAAACTGTTTGCCTTAATTTGTTTGCAGTGATGAGTCTTCGTATGAGATTTCTGTTTCAGATTGAGGATTAAATCATAAAGTACTGTGTGATTCTTGGTACATCGAATTAGAATGGCTGACAGCTCTGGATAATTTTATTTTTTAATTTATTATTTTATTTCTGTGTATTATTTTATATCTCTAGGCTTGATCCTGAAACTTGAATTGTGGACCTTCTTTACCTGCAGCGTATTGGTTGGAAACGTTTTGTGTAAAGTCCTGCATCACATTGAGCCCCATGCATGATTTGGCTATGTCTATCTTGGTTTTGGAACCCTTCGTGCACGACTTGGGGCTTAAAGGGAAGCTAAGCAGTGCATGTTTGGGTAGGCTGTGGAAATAGTGGCGGGAGATTATTGACGAATATTCCTGTGAAGCCTTATGTTTTATTGCCTTCATATTCATTATCTCCGTGTGTCTTCTTTCTAGATTGGGTTGGTCGAATTTTACAGTGTCCAGGAACCTGGTAGTGTCAGGGCTATTGACAGGAACGGTCAGTGTTGGTGGCAGCGGAGTTTTTTTTTGCGAATAATTCGTTTGTTGCATTTGGGTTTGGAGAACTCAGGCTTTGCTTTCATTGCTTTCATGAAAAAAAAATTCATATGAAAGAGATATCTAGAGGTGTTGAACTGTTTTGCGATTACCTGCGAAGCCTTACTTTGGTTTTATTATCTTGCATTCTTTATTTTATTATGTGACTCATGTCTTATTGGCTGTGGATTGGACAGTGTGTGGTAACCTGGTAGTGAGAGTTGTGTATGTTTCTAACAGGAGCGATAAGAGCAATGGGGAGGCACTTGAATTGATACATCTGGGGAGAACTGTTTTTGTTACTTTGCTTTTTCCACTGGAGGAATACGATGGTTGGGCTTTTGACTTTTTAATATGATGATCTGCATCTTGGTTTGGAGAATTCTGCTACCAAATTATATCAGCAAGAGACAAGTGTTGAGGAACATATGATATATTAACAGCCCTGGATAATTAATCTCTTTGATGAGTTCCTTTGTTGAATTATTTTATTTCACTGGACTTGCTCTCCGAAACATATGGATTGAACCGTGATTCTTTTTTTTTTTTTTTTTTTCTTTTTTCTGCAGTGTAGTGTTTGGAATTGTTTTGTGTAACATCCTGCATTGCATCGAGCCTCGTGCATATGATCTGGCAGTGTCTCTTTGGGTTTTAGAATTCTTTGACTTCTTTTGGTTTCTATCCTTGGCTGTTTTTTATGAGTAGTTTTTTCGATTTTATTTTGTGACTTCCACTTGGGCCTTACAGGGAAGATAAGCAATGGTGTGGCAGTGGCGGGAGAGGAGACTATTGATGGACTTTCCTGTGAAGTCTTAGGTTTTATCCTTACATTCATTATTTTCTTATGTGTCTGCTCTGGTCTGTCTAATGCTATCTTGTTGATTGAATTTGACTTTAGTAAGCTGGTAACGTCAGAGTTAATTGTGTATGTTTCTAACAGAAACGATATTGGGGGCACTGGAGTGTTTTTGGAGAACTTTTTTGTTGCACATTTGGGTTTGGAGAACTCTTCGTCTCTTCCACTATTTTCAAAATAATTTTTTGTATGAAAAATATATCTATGTGTTAAACTGTTTGCCTTAATTTGTTTGCAGTGATGAGTCTTCGTATGAGATTTCTGTTTCAGATTGAGGATTAAATCATAAAGTACTGTGTGATTCTTGGTACATCGAATTAGAATGGCTGACAGCTCTGGATAATTTTATTTTTTAATTTATTATTTTATTTCTGTGTATTATTTTATATCTCTAGGCTTGATCCTGAAACTTGAATTGTGGACCTTCTTTACCTGCAGCGTATTGGTTGGAAACGTTTTGTGTAAAGTCCTGCATCACATTGAGCCCCATGCATGATTTGGCTATGTCTATCTTGGTTTTGGAACCCTTCGTGCACGACTTGGGGCTTAAAGGGAAGCTAAGCAGTGCATGTTTGGGTAGGCTGTGGAAATAGTGGCGGGAGATTATTGACGAATATTCCTGTGAAGCCTTATGTTTTATTGCCTTCATATTCATTATCTCCGTGTGTCTTCTTTCTAGATTGGGTTGGTCGAATTTTACAGTGTCCAGGAACCTGGTAGTGTCAGGGCTATTGACAGGAACGGTCAGTGTTGGTGGCAGCGGAGTTTTTTTTTGCGAATAATTCGTTTGTTGCATTTGGGTTTGGAGAACTCAGGCTTTGCTTTCATTGCTTTCATGAAAAAAAAATTCATATGAAAGAGATATCTAGAGGTGTTGAACTGTTTTGCGATTACCTGCGAAGCCTTACTTTGGTTTTATTATCTTGCATTCTTTATTTTATTATGTGACTCATGTCTTATTGGCTGTGGATTGGACAGTGTGTGGTAACCTGGTAGTGAGAGTTGTGTATGTTTCTAACAGGAGCGATAAGAGCAATGGGGAGGCACTTGAATTGATACATCTGGGGAGAACTGTTTTTGTTACTTTGCTTTTTCCACTGGAGGAATACGATGGTTGGGCTTTTGACTTTTTAATATGATGATCTGCATCTTGGTTTGGAGAATTCTGCTACCAAATTATATCAGCAAGAGACAAGTGTTGAGGAACATATGATATATTAACAGCCCTGGATAATTAATCTCTTTGATGAGTTCCTTTGTTGAATTATTTTATTTCACTGGACTTGCTCTCCGAAACATATGGATTGAACCGTGATTCTTTTTTTTTTTTTTTTTTTCTTTTTTCTGCAGTGTAGTGTTTGGAATTGTTTTGTGTAACATCCTGCATTGCATCGAGCCTCGTGCATATGATCTGGCAGTGTCTCTTTGGGTTTTAGAATTCTTTGACTTCTTTTGGTTTCTATCCTTGGCTGTTTTTTATGAGTAGTTTTTTCGATTTTATTTTGTGACTTCCACTTGGGCCTTACAGGGAAGATAAGCAATGGTGTGGCAGTGGCGGGAGAGGAGACTATTGATGGACTTTCCTGTGAAGTCTTAGGTTTTATCCTTACATTCATTATTTTCTTATGTGTCTGCTCTGGTCTGTCTAATGCTATCTTGTTGATTGAATTTGACTTTAGTAAGCTGGTAACGTCAGAGTTAATTGTGTATGTTTCTAACAGAAACGATATTGGGGGCACTGGAGTGTTTTTGGAGAACTTTTTTGTTGCACATTTGGGTTTGGAGAACTCTTCGTCTCTTCCACTATTTTCAAAATAATTTTTTGTATGAAAAATATATCTATGTGTTAAACTGTTTGCCTTAATTTGTTTGCAGTGATGAGTCTTCGTATGAGATTTCTGTTTCAGATTGAGGATTAAATCATAAAGTACTGTGTGATTCTTGGTACATCGAATTAGAATGGCTGACAGCTCTGGATAATTTTATTTTT
>JAMLFT010010025.1:0-12198 GCA_026544285.1 Pachyrhizus erosus
TAAAAATATATATTTTAAAATAATTATTAAAAATTAATAATTTTATTATATATAATTATTTATAATTAAATAATAGTATAAATAAATCCTTATATTATTAACTAAATATTATTATACAAGAATCATTGTTTGCTAACTCTTCATCTATATGAATCATTCTTGCCAACAACATCTTCAAGCAAACATAACGTATATTTTATCAACTTTTTAGTATACAATAATCATGAACTATATAAATGAATATGGACTTGAGAATTTAATTTTAATATAGTGATAATTATAAGTCCAATTGACTAAAAGTAATCTTAAATAAGATTTTTGAAATAATTATGATAAATGTTAATAATTTTAACAATTTTTAATTCAATGATAAAGTAAAAATAATTAGCGTCAATATATTCTAATGAATTCTTTGCACTTATTATATTTACAAACTAATGCATTCGAGATAATATTATATTAATTTTGGTTGAACTCTAGTTAATATTGAATAAAATATGTTTTCGCTTGGATCAAGGCTCAAGATCAATTGACAATGGTGAAATTCTCTAACATGATCAAAATACTTTGAGAAAGGGATGAATATCTGATAATATATACTTTGACACTCAACTCAATGACTATTTTATTAGAGAGACAATATATAATAAATACTTATCTATACAAATAATGTTTGTTATATTTATAAAAACAAATAGATGAGTTAGATTTTCTATCACAAAACTCAACCTCTAAAGGATAATATTTCTCCATCTTAGTATAGTAACATGATAACTTTACTCTAGACTAATATATAATTTATTTGACATTGACTTCTAGTAACATCTACAATTTAAGGCATATTTATATTATTGTTCACACATCATTCAATCCACTTTAATGTGACTAAAAAAAATTGGTGACTTGATGTTCAACAAGATTTATAATAGAACTATAAACACACTCTTAGATTATAATAGTTCTTAAGGACAAAGTGACCTCTTATGCAAATTTGGCACTTAGCCAACTTCCAAACAAATGCCATTTTGATAAACCCACTCAACTTATACATGTATTAGCAACTTACTATACTAACTCGTTATTGGAATGAAGTCTATTTTAATAATTTGGCTTAAATATACTTTTAGTTCATATAAAAATGAGTGAATTTTGATTTGAGTTCTTGTAAAAAAATTCATTAAATTTCATCCAAAAAATATAAAATCATTGTTTTTAGTCTTCATTATTATAAATCACTTGTTAACTACTTATATTTTTAATCAAAAGTCAAGTAACCATCTTAGTTGTCACTCATTTATATTTGTGGTAATATATCAACATATGACACTTTTAAAAAAAATCTAAATTATTAAAATAAATAATGATGTTAATTTTTAGAAAGATAAAAATCAAATAAAAATATTTTATAGAGATAAGATTTTTTTTTTTTTTTCATTTTGCAAGTATCAAAATAGAAATTTAAAATTTTAGGGTTTAGGGTTTACGGACAAAAATAAAGGAAATTTTTTTACATAAATCAAAATCAAAATTCTTTCGTTTTATATGAATAAAAACATATTTAAACTTAATAAACTTCAAAGGAACTTACCGATCACGAAATACCTTTGGTGCTTAAAAAGGAAAACCAAAAACCACAAAAAGTGGATGTAGTTTGAGCATTGGAAGTTAAGGTTTCAGCCGACTTAGGCTCCCAAATGGCACTTTTTCTTGTGTGTAGTGAGCCAGCAGAATGTTTCATCACAATCTCTAATGGAACGAGATCATTGAACCGAAGGAATACATACACACGACTTGGAAGTAAAGAAGATGAACTCACTACTAAAAACTCTTCAAAACTGAAAGTGTATTAGTGAGAAAATTATGAATTCATTAAATAGTGTACTACACAAAATGTGTTAGAACTTAGCATGGTTAATGAAATGGAAAAAAGAAACATGGTTAAGAAACAGGCCCAGAAACAATAACACAATAATACACACATGAAACCAGAACTAACTACTACTAAGCATATTCCCAAATGTGGAAACACACACACACCTCTTGTTGCCTAAAAACTTGTAATACTCTCACAACATCAATGCCCTCCTCAAATCATTTTGTCCAGTCATAAAAATCTCAAATGCAAATACAGAATCCGTTTCTTTCAACGCCAAGCTTCAGCTAAATCTATTCTAGAGTTTATAAGCCCAGTAATTGATGTTCTCCTGTTTTTCTCTGCAGGCCCTTGTGGCAACTCAACCACTTTTTTGGAGCATGTGACATTGTTTGAATTACTCAAGTGATGGCTTTTGTTCTTACAAATATTTGCTTGATCTCCTTTAATCAAACTAGTCAATATTCCATTTGTTAAAGAGCACATTTGAGAGACAATGTTGCAAGGACAAGTGTCAATTAGTAACCTATTTCCTCTAGGAATGATATTCTTAGTTGGTGTATGCAAACCCTTGGATTCACTTTCTGTTTCATAGTCATCTTCAATAAGATGACCAGGGTGGCTTGGTTGAGAAGGTTCTTCTGCAACAAATACCTTGTCCTCTTCACTAAAATCACTTCCACTTTCACTGTCATCCTGGAGTATTAGCTGTGAAGAGTTCTGGTGCCCATCATCCCCAAAATAATTTAGGTCTGAAACAGGATTTGATTTTACCATAGATTCCTCTCTTTCTCTCAGTGTCTTCATCACAAGGGTTTTGAGAAAATTCATCACTTGTACTACATACATCAAAGCCGTCAAAGGATCTGCCATCTGTAGTAGACAGGTCCAAAATGCTATTAATATTTTATTGCACTGTGGACTAATATTTAATGATAACCTCAGACCTGTACTATGCTATAGTCTTGCATAACATACTAAAAACAACACCAAAGGAAGAAAATATAACAAACCAAATATTTTAGCTCTTAGGGGGAGCAGTTCACATATATTCACCAGAGTCAACAGAAACAGAAATATTGTTATTGCACCGAAGTCCAAAGATCAACAATAACCTCTGACCAAACGCCATAATTTTGAATATAATGGTAACATATAGAAAACAAGAAAAGAAAACACATAATTTTATCATATTGAGGGAGAATGCACTACAAGTACTTGCAAGAGCCAAAAAAAGTAATTTCCCTTCTTAACAAATACATTCTAATTTGGACGTGTTCTGCCATTCCTAAAAGATGTTCAAAAATCTTAAAGGTTGCACATTGTTGTAGAACCAGTAAATTTTTTCTCTTTTTTTAAAAAATATCTCTGAAGACTATATAATGCTGCCAAAAAGAAATTGCTTCAGTATATGACAGTTAAACTAACCACATGGGACAAACATTATAATTATAAATTACAAATACAGATATAAAATGAAGTTGTACCTAATATTGGGATAATATCTTAGTTATTAGTTGGTACTTGTTTTATCTTTAGTTTGCATTTCAAATAATTGCAGATTCTTATCCTTTAGATCAAGGTTGTTTAGACTTCTTTGTTACCTCTGTTATTGTTTAGATTAAACTGATAAGATCAACTTGGTATATTTATATTGCTGTAACTCACAGAGTTATCAATGAAATTTTTCATTTAATCAATTCTTTACGCCTAATAGCATTGAATTTAGCTTGTATAAACTCAATCACAAAAGGTACAAGAAAAACATGTTTTTGACTTACTTGAGTCATATTTGGTGCAAAAACCATTGCAACATTACGAGCATCCATTTTGTTCAAATGTTCCAGTTGAGCAACATCAGCCATAAGATTTATCGCCCAATCTAGTAAAGTAGCTTCTGTCTGAGGAAGAAGGCTCACAACATGAGCACATTCTTCTTCTGATTGGGACTGCATCACCTGCTCTGGTGAAAGAGGGTCCAATACCCCAGTTGGAAGTTCTCTGAACCAGGCCTAAAAATGTGCAAGATTATCAAATTAATGCAATAGTCCCTATAATAAAGTTTACTTAACAAGTTCATGGATTCTTTTAATGCAATAATCCCTAAAATAATCTCTAAACAATTTGTACTTAGAGTGGGGAAAATAAGTGATCCTAAAGAAAAATATCTAATATTAGCATAGTACCTTTATTAGACCTGCTAAGCAGTGCACATCAATGCCATCTGGTACAATCCCTCTATTTAATTGTTCCCTTACAAACTCTTCTTGACTATTCTCAGCATTAATTCTGAAGATTCCTTCAGCCTGTATGTGTACATTATAATCTCAACTTCAAGTCTGGTATAAAAGCAAATCATGTAAAAGCTTTGTGGTAATAGATGAGAAATATACCTGTAGACCTCCTTGTGCATACAGCTGCCTTTGCATTAACAAGAGTATTGTAGGTACACTATTTCCTCTGGCATCATAGGAAAGCTGCATTGATTCTGTTGAAACTCCAAATATATTTGCACTGTGGATAACAAAATAAAATATAACACTCACAGGACTATATAAGTTGAGAATTGAGATCCATTCTCCGGATATTTAATGAGTCAGTTGGAGAACAATGCCAAAAGTAGATGAACAAAATGCAAATAGGATTGTTTGTCATCTAAAATGAAAATTGAGTGTGCATGCATCAACAAGGGATGTAATGGAAAATCTGATATTGAGTTGCACGAAATGGCAAAATGTTTTATGATCGTACCCCAGCATAATGAGAAGTGGACAACAGTTTCAAAGAAACTGCACTTGTACCTTTCATCAACCTTGACAAAGACAGTTAAAATAGAACACAAAGAGGACAAACAGGATGTAGAACAAGACATAAGGAGGAGAGAGGATTACTGTTTTCATGTCTCATTGTACAGTATCCGGCTTCTATTATACTTTTGTAATAAAGACTGTGACGAGGGAATCACAGCACCATGCAGAACAACATAAATTCACATGATAGGAGATCTCAGACTAGAAGTATTAATTAAAAAATAAACCGTCGCATAAGCAAAAACTGCTGTGAGGTTAGGGCCTACTTATTTTTAAGAGAACACACGACCCCTAAAGGCTAGTCGAATAAAACTATTAAAAACAACAAAATTCTCTCTTCACTCTTCAAGTGCCTAATACAGGTATATATTAAGAATTCAAACTCAAAAACATCAGTTAACTTAGAATAACTTTCTACCAATTCATCTACATGACGTCTTATAATTCATACAGTCGACATAACTTAATGAGATAGGACTTTGTTGTTATTATTTAATAATAGTTTAGGACCATTTGTTTGTATTTTCTTTAAGAAAAAAATTAATTAAGAAAATTCTAAAAAAAATATTATAACCAGTTTAATTTATGTACACTGTCACTTGCACTGACATCCAACATGATTAGACTACATTACATCGTCATCCTATTAATTAATATGAAGTAATGATAAGCTTTATTCCTATTAATTAATATGAAGTAATAATGCTACACACTTGTTAATGTGTATAAAATATAAATTAAAGTCTATTATAATTATGTAGTTCTTAAAGAAGATGTAAACTTCTAAAAGAAGAAAAATTCTGTTCTGGTACATTTATCAGAAGTCTAAAATAGTAACTTTTGAAAAACAGCTTTGAACATGACTGCAACTCAAGTGGATCAGAAAAGGCCACGGAGTAGAACCTCAAGATGACTAGCATTGACATTCATGTAACAAACAGAACAAGAGAATCAAGCTGCAGTAAACACTACCAGAAACTACAACCAACAAAGTTTTATCTCACTAAGGTCAGATAAATGAGTAACATATAGGAGGTTATCCAATTCAATTAAAGACCAAAGTTTCAATAACTATCAGTAACTACAATTATAACAAAATTAAAAACAAAAATTATTCACACACACACACACACATATATATATATAAACTATTTGGCATGGCACATGAAGTGACCTGGCACTAGGAGCCCTTCTGGGGACTTCAGGTTCGAACTCCACAGGCAAGCCAAGAAAGCCATTGAAGCGATCAAAGGTAACATGTGCAACATGTCTAACATTGGAAGGCAAGCCAATCTCCATGGAAGAAGGGTCACCTCTACTACTACTACTACTATATATGGTGCAACCAATCAAAGATTTTCTTAATGCAACAACCAAAAGTTCCAAAATGGACACATGATCACCCTCTTTGTCCCTTTCTTTCCTTTTCAAGTCTCCTTCTTCTTCTTCTTCTTCTGCAGCATCCTCCACCGTGGGGCTGCTAGTGTGGGAACTGGGGTGACCACGTGGATTGGAAGAGCTTGAGGGTGAAGGTAAGTGAGATGGGGATTGGATTTGGAACACTTGGGCCATGTTTTGTTTTGATGGAGCTGTGGAAACACTTTGTATTGTACTAGTAATGTTTGTGTTATGTGATGTTTATTGTTATGTTTTGTTCGGGGAAAGACATGATTGTGACGAGGTGAATGTGGAGTTGAGTTTGATTGAAGAAAAGGGTGTTGGAAGGTGAGACGTCACTTTCATCACTATGGTTGTCTTGGCCTTTTACGGCTAGAGAGAGACAGAGAGGTTGTTGGGGTGGGGGAGAAGATAAAGAACAACTGAGAGAAAGAAACTTAGAAATAATCTATGTTACGTATTCAACAAATTGTACTGTGCAGTATATTTGTCACGTGAATTTTGCTTTAGTAATAGCAACAGTTCACATTAGTAATATTTTAAATGCTTAAAATTATTATTTATTATTTTTAATATTTTTAAGACTTTTAAATACTACACTCTAAGATTTATTTCTTCTCATCATTTTATATTAACAAAAACATTGATCTGTTAAAAATATCAATATTTCTTTTTCAGTTTTCTTTACGTATATAAATAATATTTTTTTTTTTATATTACTCTTTTAAATAAAAAACATTAATGAACATTACTCTTTTAAATAAAAAATTTAAAACATTAAAATATATATTCACAAATATTAGACATTAATGAACAAGTCAAATGAATTTAAGAAAACTTATACTCACATTAATTAAATTAAAAATCATGTGTGGGTATTTATATTAAAATTAATCAAGTCAAATTATAAGAAAAAAATATTTTTTGACTACACACATATTAAATATCACTAATAATTGAATACACCAAAAAAATTATTAAATATTTGTATAAAATCTAATCAATCTAATTTAATACATAATTCTTTACTCTTTTTATTTAATGCATAAACTAAAAGACATCAAATACACTTTTTAAATAAATGTGATTATAGTAAAAAAAATATTTTTAATTAAATATAGGATTTTTTAATATAATAATTTTAAGTAAAAATTGTATTTTTATGTCCTTAACCTAAATGTTTGATACATAATAGTTTTATGTTAAAGTATGGTATAGATATTCATTCCAAAGTAATTAATAAGTAATAAGTATAACCTTTTATATAAATTAAATTTTGTTATAATGATTAATACTTTTACCTTCTTAATTTATATCTATTTATGTACACAGCTTACCTTAGAGAATGTTACGTACTTTAGTTATGGACACAACTTACTTTATAGGCTGGCACACGATTATTTCTACCCGAAGAGAACCTTTAAGTCTTCTCTACTTATTCAAGGAATTGTCCTTTTGGCTTTTCTTACACCAATACGCAATGAGAATGTCAATTTCGTGGGCAAAAATTATGATTGAATTAAATTTTCAAACATCCATTTATAGTAAGATTAATGACAAGTTTCACTGGAAATTAAAATTGAGGTTATCACTTATTAGTCATATAATTAATTTGAGTTCATTTCAAAGAGAATGATGAGTTAACAGAGCACCAATCTACGTCCAAAGTTAGGTTTTCTTTTTTTAGAGAGATGTAGTTAGTTTCTGAAACTGTATCTTATTGTTATGTTAGTTTTGAAATTAAAAAAAAAAGCTTAAATAAGTTTTGAGCTTTTTTAAAGACTTATTTAAGTTTTTAAAATTAAGATTAAATTATTAATTTGGTTCCTCTATTTATTTATTTTATTTTATTTTATATTTATTTTAATAAAATGTCAAATTTAGTTTCTTACTTTTTTTAAAAATGCTTCAACGTAATTTTTTCATTCAATTGAGACTAACGCATTGAAACAAAAATACGAATCTGAATTGAAACATATTTAAAAAATAAGTGATTAAATTGAGTAAAAAAAAAGATCGTTTTGAAGTATTTTTTAGAAATAGGGATTAAATTGAATTTTTTATTAAAAGAAAGATTAAATAAAATAAAATAAAATAAATAAATAGTGAAACTAAATTAGTAATTCATTCTAAAATATATCATATTTTTTATTTTAATCATTAAATTATGTTATTATTATTATTTAAGTCCTTGAACTATTTTAATTAGCTTATTTTAAATATTAAAAAAGTTCAGAAACTTATTTTAATTTGTTTAAATTTTAAAAATTAATGTTATAACGATACACAAATTTAAAGACTAAATTAATTATTTAATCTTTAATTTCATGTTCCTTCTCTTTTAAGTAAAGTGTCTATTTATTTATTTATTTATTTTACCCTACTTGAAGAGGACATGCTTAAGAAATATAGTAAGGCATGGTCTTATTAAGCTACCAATACAAACAATGTAAAGTAACATGTCCGTACAGGATCTAGATGTTCCCATGGAACGTTAGGGTGAAGTGGGTCATATGGCCCAAACTCCGATTCGGTCCTCACAGATTGTAACGTAACGTACCAAAAAGAAGACACAGTTCAGAAGAAACTTGAAAGAGATTAGGGCCCAAATATAATAATATTATTTAAAAGATAAATATGTCCTTAATTTCGCTATAACTGATTGAATGTGATGTGAGGGCTACGTTGAATTGTTGATGGAATAAATCAAACTAAAAACTAAAAACTAAAAACTAAAAATGCTTAGGTAAAATTGCATTGTCCTTTTTTCTTTTAAAGATTATACTCATGGCAACTCTCTGCTTAATCTTTTGCATATATGATTACTTACTTAGTGCATGTTTAGTTGTCAATCCTAGATAATGATGTGTTCAAGTGAGAATTGCATTAACATTGACATAAAAACAATTGTTGCTTTCAATGATTCGTATTTGAGTTGTGAATTATATATAATTACTTTACTGTAGAAATTAAAATAAAAAATAATAAATTTTAAAGAATTAAAATAAAAATATATATTAAAAAAATAAAATAAAAAAATTATATTTTACAAACTAAATTTATATTTAAATCTTTGATTTAAATTCTATCTATTATTTTTCTCTCTTATTAGTTTTTTTAGTCTCTTTCCACTGTTTACTCATTTTTTTTCTTTATTTTTCTTGTTTTAATATTTTTTTTACTTAAATATAGTTGTAATTTTTTATTTTATTTAATTGATAATTTTGATCTCTTTATTTTAAAATAAATATTTTTGGTCTTTTTATTTAAAAAAATTTACAATTTTAATTTAATTCTTAAGTTTTTCTATATTTATTTTTTATATTTTAATTAATTAAATATTTTTTAATAATATTTTAAATAAATATATTAAGTTTAGAGTTCAATTAAAACAAAATAAAAAAAATAAATCATAGATAAAATTAAAAATTAAACTAAAATTACAATTTTTTTTTTAAAATTTGAGGATTAAATATTTTTATTTTAAAATAAAAAACTAAAATTACATATTTAACCAAATAAAAAAAATTAAATTTATATTTAAGTCTTTATTTTTTATGGTACAAATGGAACATGAAAAAAATCCAATTTTTGTTCAAAATGCCTACAATTTTTTTTTATCTGATTTTTTTATCATATAAACTTGTTCTTCTGATTTTAGTATCATTTGCCACTATTACATCAGCGTGTTTTGAATACTTAGTTGTAAGATAAGACAACATATGCAAATAATTGAATAGAACATATAGATTTGTGACTGTTTTAAGCCTGAGTTGCCATCAAACAAATGCTCAACTTAAACCATGTAAGAAACTTATCATCATTCCCTTGGTTCGAGTAGACTTAAATTTTTTAAATAAAATTTTTACTAAAAAAAGTTGTAATTAAAAGAAGAAATTTTATTAAAAATAATTAATTATATATTTTTGACAAAATTTAGTCATTAATAACACTAATAAATATTTTATATTAGTGTTAGATTGAAAAAAAAAACTCATAAAAATCTAGCAATTGAACTATTTCAATTTTATAAAATTTATTTTAGTTAAAATTAAATTTAAATTGAAACAATTTATATTTAAAACTTTATATTTCAAAGGTAAGTTTGTGATATATTTTAGATTTTAATATTGATACATTGTCAATATAAAAATTTAAAATAATTTTGACTATCAATTAAATAAAAATTATTGTAGTTATAATTTTTAAAATTATAATTATATATATATATAGGTTAGATTACAGGTTTTTATTAAGAAATATTAAATGTAGTTTAAATTATTCTATAAGTTCCTCTAAAATTAGCCATATGTGAATTTAATCTTTTTAAATTTTTATATTATTTTTATCTTTTTAATTTTAAAATGTATTTTTGTTGTTTGTTTAAATTTAAAATTTATCATCTTTTGTCCTGAAAAATACTTTAGATAGTAATTTATACAAGGATAAAAATGGTTTAGGTTACAACAAAAAAATAATTTTAAAATTAGGAAGACCAAAATAATAATAAAAAATTATAGAGCAATCAAATTCATGAATTAATATGCATAATATTTTTAAGTTGATTTTTTTATCCATAAAAATTAAAGAAATATATTAGAAATTTATAATAACTTGCAAATTTCATTCAACTAATTAAGTTAGATTCTTTAATATTTTTTAAAGTTGGAATAACATGAGAATCTATGAAAATATTAATTAGTGATTTATTGGCTAAACCATTGTTGAATCAAAGTTGAATTGTTATATATATATATATATATATGAGGGGTCAAATGACTCTTGTAATAACTTTACATCCTCAATGTTTCTTAAAATCTAATAGTTGTAATGAGTAATTAATTTAAAATTTTAAGAAAATCAATGATAAAAATAGAAAGTAACTCTCTTGAAGTTTCTCTATGAGTCATTTGATCTCTCATCTCTTATATATATATGTGTATGTAGGTTAATTAAATTTTTAGTACTTTATTTTATATTAATTTTCACTTCTAGTCATTTATAAAAAAATTTATCAATCTTTCCATATATTTTTACTTTGTGGTCAACTTAAAATGTTAAGCGATGACATAACATCACATAGGCATGTGACTGTAACATGCCATGTGAACATCTATTGTTGATATGCATTCACATAACATTTAAAAAAAAACTGATAGTTTTAAAGTTGTCAAAAGAATTTATCCAAATTTTATTTTTAATCCTTAAAAAAAAGTTTGATTGATTTTAGTTTCTAAAAATTTAGTTTGACCAATTTTAATCCTAAAAAAATCTCTATTGTATTTTTAGTCCCTCTTTTATAATTTAGATCATTAAACTTAATAATTAATTAATTATTATTTTTACATAATTTGAATTATTATTTAACAATCACACAATTTTTTCACAAAACTTATTTTAACTAACTTATAATAAGTATGAGATCCAATGATTTCTTGCACCAGTCAACTTGAGAAAGTTGTATGTGTAGTGTAAAATAACAAGTGCAGTGTAGTGTGGTACTCAAGAAAATAATCCAATATCATGGCAACAGGTTCTTATTGAGACAATCAATATAAGTCGTCTTTAACATGTCATTATTTAAAAGCATGCATTATGTATGCACGCATTGTCATCATAGCTTCAAAAAAATATTTAAAATCTAAATGTGGCACAATATTGATAAACCTAGGTTAACCTTACATGTATTTATTACTTATAAAAACATAATAATTTATTAATTATGAAATTTAATGTTATAAGTTAACATGAAGGACAAAAAAACACAAATAAAAAATATTTTTGGGACTAAAATTGACTAAACTTTTTTTTAGAGATTAAAATTGAAAAAATTATTTTTTTAAGGACAAAAAATAAAAATCAAGATAATTTTTTAGCAGTTGTAAAACTGTAAAAACAATAAAAAATTATAAGAAAAATTGCCACATGATTTCCAAATTAGCAATAATTTTTCCAACGGCATGTATGTGTGGATGTCACGCATTGCTTAATAGTTCAAGTTAATAATATAAACTAAAAATAAAATGAAAAATTTACAGGAATCAAGATTAGTATAAAAAAATGAGAAACTAAAATGGAAATCCATATAAAATAAGGGACCAAACAGTTATTTAACTA
>JAMLFT010010026.1:0-12198 GCA_026544285.1 Pachyrhizus erosus
TTATGAAAAATAATTTATATTTTAATATATTGTTATTTTTAATTATTGATATTTTAAAAAAATATTAAAATTTAAGTTAAAACTAAAGATATAAAAAATAATATATGGAAATACATAAAAAGTTAAGTTAAATAAGTTTTCAATATATTATATTTAAAATCAGTTTTCAATATTCAGTTATAGCTTATTAAACTGTTCAATTAATATTAAAAAATAAAAAGGTGTTTTAGTTACTTTTCATTCAAAAGAGTATTTATAATAAAGATAAATATTTATAATAAAGAGACAAATCAATTTAAATCAATAATTTTTTTAAAATAAATATTTTATTTTTAATACTATCTAAAATATTTTAAGATAAATAATAATATTTATTTAAGGATTATACATAGATATATATTATTTTTCATATTATAAAACATATAATTTAGTCTTTTATGATAAATTAAAGTTTTTATATCTTAATTTTTATTGTTATATATTAATTTATTTATTACTTAAAATGCTACATAATATTATAAAATACAATTTAATTAGTACCTATTCAATCACAAGTTAGCTCCAATTAAATTAATAAATTGTAAAGTAATATTGTTACCCATTAAATTAGCAGTCTAGTTTTAAAAAACATTCCTACTTAGTTAGCAAATTTTTATCAAGTTACAACTTTTGGAGATTAAATTATAAATTTACATTTTTAAGTGTTGTAAGCAATGCTTAAGTATTTGTCGTTTTAGGGCGATATATGAGGAGTCTGTATCTTAAATGACTTTGGAAAATATTGTTTTAAATTGTGAATTTTTTACGTTAAAATAAATTTTGAATATTTTGGGGATTTATCATTGTGGAGTATATGATTTGAACTCCGTAATCCCATCCCATAAAATACTCTGAAATTCTAAAAATTGGTAGAGCTGTTAAAACTATTTCTCTTTCACTTTTAAAAATATAATACATATATATCTTTCGTGATAAATAAGTAACGAAAGTTTTTCTTAACAGAATTTTTAATTTGAATTTAATTAAATATATTAAAATATAAATATTATTTGCACATTTAGTCATAAATTGTGATGTATAATAAAGTTACTGACTTTTTATAATAATTATTTTAAAAATCATGCTTAAAATAATTTATAATATAAAATTTTTACAATTAAAAGCATATAAAATTAAAGTCTTTAGATTAGTATATGTTTGATTTACTTCTCACTTTTTTCATTTTAAAAATCATTACTTAAATCAATTTCAAATTACTCAGTAATCAATTTCTCATCTAATATTATTAAATTTTGAAAATTATTTTTAAAATAAGTATTTTAAAAACTAAAAAATAAAAACAACTCAAAAATAGTTTCTCATCATGTTCTTTCAGTTTCCTTAATTTAATGTTTGGTAAAAAAAACAATTATATGCGAAAATCATGTTTCTTAATATTCATAGCTCCTACAGATCAAGATTCTTAAGAAATAATAAAATTTAGTTAGTTAATCATAAATATTTTTGAGAATATTTATATAATTTTTTTAAAAAAATAATATAATATTTTTATCAATTATTTTAATTATTTATTACGTTAAATAGTTTAATAAAAAAAAAGTGATATTTTTACATAATAAAAAAAATTTAACTTGAAAAAAAAAATAGATTTCTAACTCTTCGTGAAAACAATTCTATAAAAAAATTAACTTAAAAAATTTCTGAAAAATCTTATTTTATAAAAAATTATTTTTTACAATAGATATCAAACATAAGAAATCAATATTTCTCAAATTAAAATTTTCAAAAAACTAAGATTATCAATTTAAAATTTTCAGAAAATTAAAAATTTCTCATGTGTCAAATGACAAGTATTTTTTTTTGTTCAAGATATACACACAAGATTAAAAAAAATATAAATATATTGTGGACAAACACTTTCCAATATATTAAATGAAAAAAAAAACATATAACTATACATGGAAACGTTTTTATTCAATTAATGTGGGTGCTTTAACATATATGCCAAAATAATTTTATTAGAGAAGGAGAGCATCATCCAAAACACTATGCAAGTAATACACGCTTCGGGACCTCACAACCCACACATGGCCCATTTGTTACCGGTAACCGGCTGTCCATAGCCCTGGATCATGAGAACCACTTCATAAGGGTACAAATAGGAGACAGGTATTTCTGAGTTGCCGGTGGATGCTGGTCCACGTGTTTGAAATCATATTAAACCAGCGGCAGCTATTTCAGGTCCCCTATGGGCTAAGGTCATGATTGTAACTTGAAAATTTGCTAACCCACGTCACAGTGTCAAAATTTTATAATATGCTGATATTTTCTGCCCTTTTTCGTCAAAACCACTCCCACTGAATTTTGATAATTCATATTCAAGGTGGCTAATTTTCTCTTAGTAGATTACTCCATAAATCATAATGATCTTTCTAGTAAACAAGATTCTCTTCAAATAAATTAACATTTACATGTATAATTATGGGGGGTTTAACAGATAAAATAAATCTAGATACTACTCTCTTTCAAATAAAAAAGTGGGATTTAATTTCTTTTATAAAATTTAATTTCTTACATTAATTATTTTTGATATTCATTTAAAATCAATAGTAAAAGAAACATATTAATTTAATATTTTTAATTAAATTAATCAAATTCTTTATTTTTAATAAAGTGATTAATAAAACGTTATAATAAAAGATTAAGAAGAATAATTATCACATTCAAATAGATTAATTAATTTGAAACTGTTGTAGCTTAATTACTAACATCATATTTGAAGCTATCAAGGTCACTTTTAATTTTCTATAAAAATGAATTAAGTGAAAAAAAAAAGAAAAAAAATGGAAAAAATTAGGCATTCACAAATACATACGTAAGCATTCATGTATTTTTTTTTTAAAAAATGCTCTATTTAACAAAAAAAAATGCACTACATTGTTTGGCATTGTAATTTCCGGCATACAAACAAATTAGTGAGATATGTAGGCTTGTATGTACAAAATTGGACAAAGCTGACCATTTTCAGTGCATATCTCAAATACTTATTCTGTCCTTGTTTTTAAATTGCTCTTAAACCACCCTCAAAAAGAAAAAGAAAAAATTTGCTCTTAGGCATCTTTGTTTGAAATTTTATTTTTTATCAAAATTTTGAAATTTATGTTTTTCTATGTTTTAAAAAAAAATAGAAGAGAAAGAAGTAAGAGAAAAATAAGTTTAACTAAAAGATTTAAAACTTTCATTTTTATCATTTTTAA
Source organism: Pachyrhizus erosus (assembly GCA_026544285.1). Classification (NCBI taxonomy): domain Eukaryota; kingdom Viridiplantae; phylum Streptophyta; class Magnoliopsida; order Fabales; family Fabaceae; genus Pachyrhizus; species Pachyrhizus erosus. Next base: position 3,258 of record JAMLFT010010026.1, read on the forward strand.
CATAAAATTATTTTATTTTTCATTTCTATACTATAAAAATTATTTATCTACTAAAAAAACTTTAAGAAAATAAAAACTTGACGTTCCTTTCCTTTTCTCTTTTTCAAGTCTTTTGCATAAAAAAAAGGAATTTATTATCTTTTTAATTCATAATTTTTCTAAATTTCTATTTTTACTTTCTATTTTTTAATTTTTAATTTTTATTTTTAGTTTCTCATTTAAGATTCAAAATAAGGATTAAAAAAAGTTAACGAACTAAAAATAAAGAAAAAAAAAATTAAGAGACATCGATTAGTAAAAAAAAATATTATAAATTAAAAATAAAAATTCTAAAAAATTTAAGGAATAAAATATAGTAAATCCTAAATAAACTAAGTGAAACCTACCAATTGTTATTTCTCTCCTCGATTTTTCCAACACATTTAAACAAGAAAAATATTAAAGTCGTCCTCCACTTCTCTCCTAACTAATTTTCTCCTCCTTATTTCTTACCACTCAAGCATTAAAAAAAAGTATTTTATCAAAATATGTTGCCAACATTTCGGAGTCCAAGTCCCTAACATGGATTGCATGTTACACCATTAGCTGAAACCCTCAATTACTTGTAGAAGCAAAAGGTTCGTTCGTGATTGTCTTGCAAGGATTACATATGGATTCATTATTTTTTTCTTTCAAAAGTATTTTCTATAAAAAAAATGCTTTCTAATTTTTAAAATAACATATAAATTTTTTAAAAGAATTATGTTTTGATATGACAAAAATTTCATATCAAAATTCATTTATAAACATTTTCTTTCTTCAATCCATCAAAATATCTTTTAATAAAAACAAAATCATAACAAATTACCAAACAGCAAAATAAATAGTATCTCGAATAAGATCATCTCAACAATGTTTAAAGACTTAAGATAAAAACAAATTCAATTATCATATTTTGAAAAAGAAGGAAAAAAAAAAAAGACAAGAATGAGAAAATTGCTTTAAGGAACTGTGGCCCCAACACTCAATCATAAAAAACTTAACTACCTAAGCTTTCTATATGGATTACCAATTCCATGAAAAGCACATGGTTTTGAGATGCCCCAATTAGCCATCCAAGCTTTCCACAATGACTAGTCATCATCTCTCAAGGTTTGTCCAGCATATGATAGGTGCATTTCACCAAGTTCCCGAAATTGCTGCTACATTGCCTCTTGCACTTGAGATCATTGATAAGAAAGTTTTGCTGAGTCACTCTCCAAGGTCACTTTTCTGTAGCCATCCTTCCCAGACCATGTTAGACCCATAAGAATTGAACCATGTTATGCTGGGAAAGAGGAACCAGATCCTATATGATACCTGAACAATTGTAAAAAAAGTGCAATTAACTTTTGCCAAAATGTATATATCACCAGCAACGTGCATCTCTAGGGTTACCTTTATTCGCCCCCATCTAAACTAAGTAAAATGAATAAGTACTGTTTAAAATATTATATCCATGTATGTAGAATGTTCATTTTAAGAAATGATTTTAAACCTTTTTGATAATTTTATCCAGATGAATCCTAGGTCATGTATTTTTTTAGTCAAAGTATTATTATTATTTATAATAGATTATTAATTTGCTTCTTTGTGATTCTCTCTCATGATATCATGTTAACAAGACAAAGACTTGCACATCATCGGTTACAGGTTAGACCCTCACTTTTCTTTTTTTTTTCTTTTTTTGAGGCGAAATAAATATAATTTTTTTTATGAGCGTTTTTGTGTCATTTCTTCTTTTTAAATTTTTTTAACCGGAAAATTTGTTATTATTTTAGTGAGTAATAAATAAATAATATAAAAGCAACCCATTCCGTCTATTATTGTAAACAATAATCCTTTTAATGGAATAGAGCTTCATTATATATGGGTACGCATTTAACTAGTCATGGGTCCAATAGATTTGCAAGATTCACATTCCTAACAATAACAAACAAATCAATCGCCTTGTCTATAAATTAAATTGATTAACAGGAAAGTTTACTTAAAAGATTTGATCATTTTTTGGATTAAATTTGTACCCAAAATCAAGAGTTGAGTTTAATGAATGAGATTAATCTCACATAGTATGAAATTAAAATTAAAATTCTCATTAAGAGATATGTTGATATTTAATATTTGATGATGTCTTGTAAAATTGTCTTTGAAGAAAGTCAAATGTGATAGACTAAAAAATTAATACTCTAACTTAACATAAAATTAATGACTTTGGTTCTTGCAAACGTTACGTTTTAAGCTCCCAGTAGCTATCTAAACAGATGAATGGTTATCCAAAACATCTAAACGGATTATAATAATCACTCCGATTTTATATCTATGAGTATAATATTCCAATAACTGGATTATAAAAGTAATTGTACTTTTTTTATATGTATCTATCATAAAAGACAAGTTTTATTAAAACACGGTTAAAATATTAAACATCAAAACCTCACCTAACAAAAATTCAAATTCTGGAATTCATAGCTTTGTAGAAAACTAATCCTTTTTCCAGAAAATCAATCATGGTCATCGTTAGTATAAAAGTAACTGCACTCACAAAATCGTAACAAATTTAAATTCTTAAAATAAAATTCTTGTAAGAAATTATATATATTTTGAAGGTATAACCGAAAGTGACCTTTCCTATTTTGGTGTCTTTTATAAAGCAGGATCCATTTAGGTCACAAGCTCTTGTCTAAACTAAATGAATATATTTATTAAGAGTAGAAAAATAGTTCTGCAGATTGAAACTGAATATTTTCCATAAGCATGAAAGTTTCAAATGACCGTTTCAACCCCCAATCAGTAACAGAATTGAAAGATGCTAGTTTTCTGACCTTCTCTGTGCCTACTCTGACCGTTACTCTCTACAGAGAGTCATATACTCTCTATTGAAACCCTTGTCTGCTTCTAGGGTTAGTGAAATGACCAACTTAGCCTTCTATGGATTTAACCAGGGTTAATTTTCTTTCCCTCTATGATTATGTATGTCTTGCTTTCTATGTTAGAATTGATTATGCTTTCTAATGCACCTACATTGGCTGTGGTGATTGATAATATCCTCCTGTCAATGTCCATCGATTTTCACGATGCAAACCAACTAAACAAATAAGAGTGCAAGTTTATCTTATTGGGCCACACCAATTATTGTACATTATTATTTGCTATTTTCTGTGGATCTTACTATACCCTATACCATATGCAATTGCATCTATTTTTCATTTCTAATTTCTAATTAGTCATCTACCACCAAAAATATCTTTTCATTCTCATCTAAATTGGATTATGGTACATGTCCATTTTCTACACTTTCACACTTGTTTATTTGAAAATGTGGATTGCTCTTATCTAAAGAATAACATAATTATGTTTTCAATTATTATGTCAAGAGCTGTTATTGTCACTTTTATTTTTTTCTATTATTATATTGCTAACTTACAATATTTTTTATTATATAAATAAGTCATATTAATAATCTATTAAAACTTCTTTTACCTATTTATATAGTCACGAAAAAATTTGTTATTTTAATTTTGAATAAAAATTATTTCTTAATCATATTATTTGATTTTATATATTTTTATTCATTACCGCTTAACATAAAAAAAATACGTCTTCAAGTAAATGATCAATTGACATAAAATTATTTTAATTTAAACAATTATATTATTTTAAGTATCGAATATGTAATTATGTTAAATATTTTAAATAAATTTTTTATTATTTATAATAAAGATTTAAGTAAGATGATCTTAACTAATAAAAATACTAGTTGTCTCTAAAAAAATTGTAAAAAAAAAACTAAATACAATAATACTAGTATTTTGATCTTTAATTCTATTTAAAAATAGTTATTTACGTACAAGGGCGGTTCAGTGTGTACTTAAACCAAAGTAAAATTTTATAAATTAATTAAAACAATTTATTAAAATTATTTTATTTGAATGTTATTTTTCAGACTTTTAAGATATATAATTACTTATTAAATTGTCATAATTAACTTCATTTAACATTTTTATATAAATGTACATCTAAATACACAATTAAGCATAACGTTTGTTTCTTATTTGATTTTTTTTTCTGTTAAGGTTTTAAAAAAAATGAGATTTATCATTTGAGATTATCCAACTTATAAAATCGAAGACTCGTTGGCATTTAAGTTCTTGATTGGTAACTCGAAAAACACTTTTTTTTTTTTTAACTTACATTCAATTATATGATTTGGATTGAAAGAGAATTGATTATATTATTGTATACCTTTTCTTGTTTATTATATAATATAATACTCCAAGTGTTTCTATACATTTTTCTAATAATTTAACACATGTAATTATACATTATGTGTAATTACCATTTTATTTATACTAGAAACTATATAACAAGTACAAGATGAATTCAGTGAAACCTATGTTTTAGCTTTAAGGAATTTTACCTTATTATACGAATAAAACAATTCAACTGATCTCACAATACAACTGCTCCGTATAAAAATAAAAAAAATTATAAAGTACCTACCTAGTTTCAAAGTTGAATTCTCCTTGAACATTTCATACTTAAACAAATAGATGAAAATTGGACTGTCTTTCAACCAAAAGTTGCCGAACCAATTATGTGATTAAATTAATCTATAAATAATTCAAAAAAATAGGTGGAGTATAAAAAGTCTTTCAAGAATTTGTCAAATTAATTCATAAATGGTACAAAAAGAAACTAGTGAAAATTGGAGGTAGAAAATTGGTCTGAAATGTTTTTTAATTTTAAAATAAATAAAGGTTTATACATAAGGTTTAATATGCACTTTTATTATTTATTTTTAATCTTTAAGATAAATACCATATTTCTTTTTGTGTTAATTTAAAAAAATTAAATTTTATTTTACTTACTTTTTATAATTTTATATTAATAACTTAATACATCATATGATATTAAATATATATTTCATCATTACTTGCTAGTTCAATTATGATTAAACTAATTAATCGTAAGTAATAGAACTTAAAATTTAATAAATTAACTTATATTAATTAATGTTAGTATTTAAAAGTAATGTCACTATACAGCGCAATATCATATACATAATGTCCCGCATTCAACCCTTTTAGGATAGCGACTTTGTGTATTCGAATTGAATTATTATAATTACTAATTAAGAACTTTGATAAATAAATAAAATCGCAATGCATTACTAATTCGATTCAATTACTCAATAAAAGACATTTTAGACAAATGAAAGGGAGTTAGGTTGAGATGGTGACAATAAATAATTAATATAGATCGATACTCCTTATATTACGGAACAAAATATCGAAAATCTTATTCTTGTGTCTCTTTCTGCAACTTTTATGAAAAATAAGAAAAAAGAACATTTAATTTTTATTTCATATACTATATAAGATAAATTACACTTACGTCTCTTAAATTTTTTTCAAATTATATATGATACCGTTTATTTTTTATTCTTATACTAATCATTTTAATTGTTTAAAAAATATTACATTATATATTTTGTAAAAAAAATATTATAAGCATTAAAAAAAACATAAATACATTTGTAATTTGAAAACTTTATAAATATCAATATCATTTACTCTAGTATATATTTAATAAAAATAGATCATTTACCATGCACCGTGTAGATCAATTAATAAATCATAAATCAATGAGCATGTTGATAGAGTTGTTTTAATTAAAACAATTAAAATAGATCATTTATCATATAGCATATGAATCAACTAATAGATAATTTATCATTTATGTGAAATTATTTTAATTTAATCGATTGTTTTGAATTCAAGTTTTAATTTAATCATTGTCTAACATTTAAATCTTGATTACGTAATAGAATTAACACTTAAAGAAATTTTTTTATTACATATTATAATCTTATCCATCTTAAACAAAAGTATTTTTGGTGGAAAATAAGTATGATTTATATCAAAAGAAAATAAATAATATAAAAAACAGTATATTGAAAATGAGATGCTAGACAGTAGTAGACATGAAAGTAGCATTTTGCTTTTACTTTGGGGCAAGGGTAAGGGCAATAGTTAAGGTCAAGCAAGGATCGTAATTATTTTAGCATGTACTAACAATGCTTGGAACTTTCAAGATAAGTTACAACATACATTCAAGCAAAGCACCAACAACTACATTTATAAGCATAAAACAAATGAACGTAAGATGTAGTTGAGACTGTTTGATTGAGTAGAGTAACCAGTATGGGACATAATATATGGTTACAAATTAAACCATTCATCATCCAAGACCCACACCACCACACCAACAACCAAGGGCAAAACAGTCACTCCACACCCCCCCCCCATAACCTTTTCTTAAACAGTCTCTATATTTTCCACCCTCATCAAAAGAAACTCCCCTTAAACCCCCTCATGTTCTTTTCTCTTTTTGGTCTAAGCAACCACCATGGCAGCAATCTTTAACACTCTCTCCTCCACACTCTTTGTGTTCTTCTTTCTCCTCTTCCTCCTCCAAGTTTCTCTCTCCTCTTCCTCACCCTCCATTCATGACCTTCTCCGCTCCAAAGGCTTGCCCCCTGGCCTCTTGCCAGAAGAGGTAAAGTCCTACACTTTCTCTGAAAATGGTCACTTAGAAGTCTTCCTAGATGCACCTTGCTTGACCAAGTACGAGAACAGGGTTCTCTTTGAACAAGTTGTCACTGCTAACCTCACCTATGGTAGCCTCATAGGAGTGGAGGGTCTCCAACAAGAGGAGTTGTTCGTGTGGCTACCTGTCAAGGACATAATTGTAAATGACCCTTCTTCAGGGTTGATACTCTTTGACATTGGCCTTGCTTACAAACAGCTCTCACTCTCTCTCTTTGAAGATCCACCTCACTGCAAGCCCGAAGGTAAATTTAAATTGGATCACATCACCCCTCAATTTTGGATCACCTTTCTCTCGTCACTAACATCATGGTTTTAACTGAGATCTGCCACTACCCTTTTCAAACTATGTTCCAAAACATCATATGCACAATCTTGGGGCACACTAGATACAATTAAGTTTTTTGATCGTATCAATCTACTGTTTCCTCAAGTCTTTCTTTCTGATTCTACTGCTTTTTCCCTTCTTTTTTTTTTTCTAATTTTTTAGCATTTTTTGGAGTGTGAGAGTCGACTGTGAAATTTCTTTTTGGCATTTTCTGTTGATTGAGGTTTCTGTTATTTTGTGCAAAAGAAACACCTGCTCCTTCCCACAACTACAGCTACACTCATGACTCGTTTCACAAACTCAATACTTACGGAGTTACCAATAGTTAATTTTTTTAATTAAGAAAAACGAAACCAATTTTGTTCTAATATTATTCTCTCTCTTAAAATAGTCCCTAAAATAATAATATTTTTAAGCAATCTTTCGATTATTGAATATGCATAAGTCAGCTTGGTTCCTAGCTAAGATGGTATTTAGTACACTTAAGTAAAGTTCAGGAACTAATTTTAAAAAAAATTCGTATTTAGGACTGCTTGACATAATTTCTAATATTCTTGGAAGTATTTAAATAATTTGTTTTACTTTTAAGATCATCTAGGAGAATGGTAATTCTTTAATTAAACTGATGGTTTAGTCTTAATTTTTTTTTAGTCACTTTCAATTTTTATTTGCTTTCTCTGAATTTATCTCCATGTCTTCACATCCCAGTTAGCACACTGACCTTGTTAAAAAAAACAAGTTGGGACAATAACATCTTCACTCAACTTTTTTCATATTGCAAACCACAGAAAAAAACAATTAAGAGGAACTTTCCTGTGTTCAAAGCAAAGAAAAAGAAAAGTACAATATTCTACACAATATGTCAGTTCCTGAGGCCTCACAGTAACATTTTTAGGCCAGATATGCAGTGCAGGTTCATTGGGGTGGGGCTAATTACTGATTTTATCTATTTTGTTGTTTCTAGTTGTTGTTTTTTATTTGCATTGTCATCATTTAACTTTGCGTTCATATCTAAGGCTTAAAAGACGGGATTTTTTTGGTTCATATGCAAATTTCGTGGTTGAGGCTGATTGTATGGTTGTGCAGGTGGCTTGAGGAATCATGTGAGGAAGGAAAAAGGTTTCGAGGCCCTGAGGTAGAAAAAGATGCCACCCTGTTTTTCAGGCTTCAGTTGTTGTCTTTTTCTATGTCATGTTTATATAATTTTAGCCTTGCAATGCAATTATAGTCATATGAATCAATGAGTAGGTGGCTGTAGCGTAGAGGTTGAGCATGTAAAAATGTGAGGAGAGAGGATAGAAAAAAGAAAAAGAAAAAAAAAAAACTATGGAATCTGATGTCGTAATCAAATTTACAAGTTGTAATCTTCTAATTTTTGTTCAATCACTGCTTGTTCTGTTGTTCTTTGAGATAAAATATATGATAAGTGTCAAAGCAAAGGATCAAATCTAGGTTTATGAATTCGCAAAGCAATGACTAGGAAACTTACCAGCGAAAATGAAAAAAAAAAAAAAAAAAAGTCATTTGAGAATATGTTAATTGTCCCTTCCTTTTTGCCTTTCTGGCACATCGATATTACAGCTGGATTTTTTTGTTCTTTACTTTTTGTTTAGGGAATAACATATTGGAAGAATAGAAAAATAATAAAATATATTATCAGTCTCTCAAAATATTTTGAGATTTGAGTTTAATGGCATACATTTTGGATGACAGTTTTAGACTGTTTGTGCGTAGTTTTCTTTTATTGATTTTAATTCTTATAAATATTTAGATTTAAATATAAAATTAGTCTATAAAAAATAATGTTATTTTAATTTTAGTTCTTAAAAAAATTAATTTTGATTCTTTAAAAATTATTTATTTATTTTTAATTTTTAATATAAAATAATATTTTAATTTTAATATCATTTTTATTTAATTAATGACATAATAGTAATTTTGATAATTTAATGACTTCATATGTCATCAAGTAATTTAATAGAACAAT
>JAMLFT010010027.1:0-12196 GCA_026544285.1 Pachyrhizus erosus
TATTTATTATAAAATTTTAATTATATGAAATAAATATTTGTTTTGTATAATTTACATTCTAAAATACTAATTATGCTAAATGCTTGTAAATGTTTGTATATAATATATCTAAACACCTTAGTTTATATAAGTGTTTTTCAAGATGTACATTTAAATATAAATAACTTGTTAAATTCAAATGTTCATAACACAAATTCTTATCTGGCAAACACTTAAATAATTTTTTTTATTTGATTGCATCATATATGTCTAATAAAAAATTATTGAACGATCGAAGAATGCCTTATTTGATGCTAATGTAAACGGATTTTCCAATATATATGTTTGGTTATGTAATATGACATTCCGTTATGCTAAATGTTAATTATCAAATCACTAGTTTCTATTTCATCTGAGCAAATAAAAATTAGCAAGAAAAGAGAGTTGAAATTTGAAATTAAGATTTCTAACATAATTTATGATTAAAATAAAAATTACTTTCATGTTCTTTATATATTAAAGAGAAAAATATTTATTATAAATTCACTTCTACAAAAATATTATTAGATGCTTGATGTCTCTAATATTTTTTACTCATTTTAGTTTTTTGATTCATTACAAAAATCTATCATTATCTTTAATTAGAATCTATCAATGATGCAAGTTTGACAACCATTTTTTTCTTTTCTTTTTTTTTACAATCATCTTTATCTTTTCGTCTTACACCATAGTTGCATATACTTGATTTAGCATAGCAACGAATTTATCATTAGGATGTTGGATCATGTTGTCTCAAAGTTCACATCGTTTAAGTCCATGAGAAATTGGTAAACCTTCTCTTCCTTTCTTTATTTTTCAAGTTGGGATGTCAATCCACATTTGCATGTTTCGCAAGTGCATTGTGGTATCTTTGATTAGAATCCGTCAATAATGCAAGTTTGCAATTAAGGGATTGTAACCAAATATAGATAACAATAATAACGGATAATAACCATACATATCTTAGATTGGGGTCGTGCATTGATTATATATTATAATTAGAATAACTAATTTTAGAATGATTTGACCCTTATAGTTTATATATGTGTGGTATGATTTGTGAATGGGGACAACAGACATTCAACAAATACTTTGAGCATAATTTCTTCCTAAAATTCATTCACTATATTTCATTAAAAAAATCATTCACTATATCAAAGATAACATTACTCCCTTAATGGTCTCCCAATTCTATTAGTTGACAATTCTTTTTATTAAAATCAAATTCTTGAATTCCATAAAATTCGATGTTGTGCAACTAAATTAAGAGTCACACTTCAATGGCATTTACAGGCCATGAATTGCCTAGTGAGTGAGGGTTGGGTTAAGTATATCAACTAGTACTCTAATACATATTATTTTAGCTCACTAGTGAATGAAAAAGAGCACCTATGGAAGAAATATCCTTTCCAAATTTTAAAACTTGATAGACAATACTGATTATTGTTGACAGAGTGATGTAACTAGCTTATACATAAGATAACTTGTAAAAACTCTCTCATATAATTTCTCTAAATATGAGAGAACTTTTACAAATTATTTTATACATAAACTAATGTTAATTTATGAAAAAAAATTATTTTAATTTTTTCTTCTCCTACAAATATTTTTGAATATGCTTATTCAAACAAACTTTTAAAACAGTATTTTAAGTGTTTTAAGGATAAAAAATAAAAGAAATATAATTTATAAGGACTAAAAGTGAATTTTTTTTAAAAGACAAAAAAAAATTACAATAATTAAAGAATTTAAATAATTATTTTACTTTACTATTATATTTTGTGAATGTATATTAGTTTGTGAATGGATATGAGGTCATTGGTCCAAAACTAATTTGTTAGATTTTATCTTTTGTTGGTTGTATCAACAGTTACTAAATACACTTTTATTTTACTTAATACACTTTCTTTTTCATTTTTTTTTAATAAAAATACCTATTCCAAATTCTGGAACCAGAAAATAAATTCTAATGAAAATTTTTGGAACGCTATTTTTTCAGAGAAAATTATGCATAAATAGCTTCCAAAAGCTTTATCATTTACACCTTTCTTTTCCTCTTGACTTCCTCTTCTCCTATTTTCCTTTGTTTTTTTTTTTTTTTCATTTTCCATTTTCTCATGATCATCATTATCGAGGCAACAACAAATCCTCTACAAAATTGATATAGTTCCCAATTCCTTTGTTACTGCATGTTTCAAGAGGATAAAGGGGTGCACTAATTTCTAGTGGTAAGACAATTTATGTGGGGATAAGCAATTTGAGATTGCAAGGGTTCGAGTATGAAGTATTTGGATTTATGATTGTGGTTGCATTTAACGAATTGGTTTCTCGGGGCAAAGATGGTAATTTGTGATTGTCAACAATGTATTTCAATTTTTGGAGAAGGCCTTTCTCCATAAGTTTTGCAAATTTGGTATGATGGGATTTGGTTTTTGGATTCCAAAATTTGGTTTCATGAATAGAAGAATGGGCGTTTTGGTGAAAAAAATAGAAAAAGGGGGTGTATTAAGTAACTGCGGTTGTATTTTGTTGTACTGGGCTCAATTGACCCATATAATATTATTTTTTTTCGTATTTTTTTATTACCAGGCTTGGAATTTAATTTTATTAATAAAATGTACACAAGTAAAACGATTTTGTCTTCGTTATATTTTATTGGTATGACTTACCCTACTTTCGTAAAAAAAAAAAAAATACACTAATTTAATATTCATCGTCTGAAATTGTACTATATTTGTAAAAGAGACTCTAAATCCACAAACATCTTATGTTGAAATATACTAAGTTTCTCAACTCGTATTTTAAATTCACAGTAGTTAACATTTAATTGTGCAAGCCATTAGACTTCAATAATCGCAATTTGATCATTCTGTGGATGGCTTAAAATGCGCCAAAGGTTTATGCATAAATTAAAGTATGGCGATTTTTTTGTTTTTTTTTTTTTTTACAGAATGGCAAATTCATTTAAAACCCTTGTTTTAGGTATTATAACAAAAAATAATTGTTTTTTTTTTTTACATGATTGAAAAAGGGTATTTTTAGTCAAGAACTTTTAATCTCTTTTAAAGAATCTTATTGTTAACACTTGTGTAGAAGGATTCAAAGATCTTACTCCATACTTAAGAGACTTAAGACAAATTTAAAAGGTGGATATAGGGGTATATTTTATTATTATTATTATGTTATAGTTGTGAAGTACTTATTAATTTTATTGATAATTAATTTTTATTAGAGAGATTAATTGATCACTTTTAACTGAGATTTTCTCTTAATTATTTTATTGATTTATAATATTCAAATATGAGTCTTTCTTTAATCCAAACTTAATTTCGTTGGGTTCACTGTAAGGTTAGTATAGAAAATTTTAACAAAAGCTATTAAATTATTAACAAACCCGCACAATACCTGCTAAGCGGATTGCTATATTCTTTCATATATATAAGCTTATGAAAAATCTGATTTTGAGTTTTTTAAAAGTTTAATTTAAAAAGTTTAAGTTAGTTCTTTATATTTTTAAAATAAGATAAAATTATCCTACCAAAATAATGATTATGTTTTTATTTCAGGACATAAATTTGAATTTTTTTTACTAATTTGAAAGGTAGAAAATCTATTTTATTAGATTTAGTTATATGAAACTTAGTTGATGTTAAAAAAAGTCTAAACATAATAAAAATCGTCATTAAAATGACTAAAGTTATATTTTAATTATTTAATTTTTTAATTTATCATATGCTTTATCTTGGTGAAACAATAAAATTTTATTATATGATAATATGGTATATTAAAGGTATTATATTTTAAAATACGATAACTCTTTATATGTATTGATCTCATCGTATAAAATGTGTCATTATTGGTAATTATTTCAACTAGAAACAAAGCTCCTATAAATTTCAATTTATGATTAAAGAAGAAGTTGAAATTGACGTAAAGAAGAAGACAAGTTATTGGTAGTAAAATTGGGTGGGTTTATAACTTTTAGAAGATTTTAGGGGTCTTTAACTATTAGGTTGAGTTGTTCACAAGTCTGCTATGAGTGTTTCCTGAATCTGGTGACTGGGTTCCCTTGACCCCTATTTGGAGGAACTAATAACTATCCCTTTATGATGTACTATTTTCTTAAAAAGAAATAAAAAAAATGGCTTTAGATTAATGGCTTTAGATTAATGGTTTACATGCATGCATGTCATGTGGATAATAGAATTTGACCAAGAAAGAGTTTAAGCCCTTCGAAACTCAATATTTTTATCACAGGCATCTTGTTTATATTTATTTTGTCAACTCAATTATCCAAATTTATTATAAATAATAAATCTTTAAATTATTTACTTTTAACCACGCCTATATCTTTATTTTTTCCATCATGTGAAATCAAGATAATTTTGTCCAAATTTAGAATATTTCTTAAAACTGTTATTTACTAACTGTTTTATGTTACGTTAGGTTTTGTTGGTAAGTCTATCACTATCAAAAATTAAATTATTAGTTTAAATATTAGAGAATGAATAACTATTTTATATTTTTAAAAGTGCACAATTTTGTTAAATTAGTATTTGGAATTAATTTTTTAAATAAATTCTTAAAAGCATAATTTGTCGATCACATTAATTTCATATTAAAAAAATACATTACTCAGTGATAATATTAATATTAATATATATTTAAAGACTAAAACCACAATAAGAAATTAATTATTTTAAAGATTTTGATGAAAAATTGAATATTTTAGAAAATAATTTAAAATTTTTAAAAAATTACACTAATATTTTTGAGATTTTGTTGAATTACATAAATATTTCTGTTATTTTTTTATTCTAGCTATTTTTAATTTTTTTAAAATTTATGTTAACATTTCTTTATAAATTATAATAACACTCATTTAATATTTGTAAATATTATATTGATACTTTTTTATATATTATAATTTAACATAAAATACTTATATAATTTTATAAAATTTCAAAAAATATTTGTATAATTTATTTTAGAATTATTTTAATTTAAGAGACTAACGTATCATTATATATTTTCATAGAAAAAATGTTAATTTACTGTATTATTATTGGTCTATATACATTAGTGTGATATATTATATTAATAGAAAAAACTGTTAATATAAAATGTTGATGAATATTATTAGAACAGAAAATATGAATATAATGTATCATATGGCTATTATGAAGCCACAATACGTATATCAATAGTTTAACTTTTATAACACAAATATTATATTAATAAAAGCAATTTTATGTTTAACATTATTTATCTATTAATAAATGAATGTTTTTTTTATAATATTCTATAAATAAGACTACTTAAGAGATCAAATTAATAAGTAGCACGTAAGCCACCGTTTGTAAAAAAAAAAAAAAAAAAAAAAACCTATATCTTATGACTTGTGTCATATTTGAGACTAGAGAGCATTGGTCTCTCACATATATTTCAAGGTAGACGTATTATGTAAAACAAAAAATCGATTAGGTGTCTTCCTAATTGATTTAATTGGAGTAAAGGAGTAAATCCTAAGCAACATTGAACTCGAGTTGCATCACACTCATGCACACGACGGGGCATCATTTTCTTCTGTGATTGGATGTACATTAGAATTTCCACTTACCATGCTTTAAATGCTCGCCCATATCTTATGACTTATTATAGATATAAATATAATAGTGTTGCATTAATTTATTTTGGAAGACTTTCAGTACTTGATTCAAACATTGACCTCAACTACTGAATCTGAATCAGCTAATTACAAAAAATAAAAATAAAAAAATTAATTGGCTACTGCCACCTTCATACATATGTAATTTATGGTAAGATTATTAACATATTGTACTGTGTTTGTTTATATTTCTTACTTCTATTTAATTTTTCTTTTTTTTATCATTATTTAAGTTTTTTTTTTAAAAACTAAAATAATTTAAATTTACTCTATTTATGTTATATGAAATACTAAAAAAATGTTGCAAAAAATACATAATAGCACACATTTTTTATACAATAAAAATATCTATAATTGTGGTTGTATAATTTGAATGACAACAAAAATATTAGTAACGTATCTTATATATGAATGTTGTGTTTGATAAATATGTTGTAATCATTAAATTTGAAAAACCAAAAACTTTTCATTTATAGAAAACTTGAAAAAATTTTGAAAAGTTAAAAATATTGAAATTATTTTTCTAATTAAATAAATTGAAACATAAACATGATGAGCAAAAAGGGCTAAGAAAAAGAGTAAAGGTTATTCATTTTTTCCTTTATGAGATATAAAAAACGAAAGTCTAGATGTTATTTGATTACTACCTCGTGATTACATTTAATTTTATTAGTAACTAATAATATAGCATTCAATTATTCAAATTATAAGTGTACAGGCTTACAGTGATGCTCCTTTTTTTTCATTTATAAGAAAATTAGATACATATTTTAGGTTATAAGTCATAATCATATTATTATTTTCTAAATAAAAATAGAGTATTATACGATTATGTTTCATTTTATTTATAAAATTGCATTCAATATTTATAAAAGTAGAAAATAAATTTGTCTCAAATTTTATTTTTGGAATTTTATTAATTGAAATATTGGGTACACTATGTATTGGACAAGCTATTAAAATATTTTTATCAATTAAGATTAATCACTTTTGTAGATGTTTTTTGTTTTAAGTAGATAAAAATAAAACGTGTTTTTGTTTTATTTTATTTTATCATTTTTGAAGTTTTATGTATAACATATAAAAGGAAGTAAATTTAAAACATTTTACTTTTGTTCCGAAGAAAAAACTAATAAGAATAACTTTAATAAATATTTTTTTAAAAAAAGAAGTATGAATAAGAGTAGGAGGGGTGAACAAATGGTAAGCAATTGTGTGAACAGAGTGGAAAGTAAGTTCAATTATTTGTCAAAAGATTAGGGCAGATTATTTTATCTTAAAAAAAAAAAAATAGATGAGACGAATGAAGCATAAATATTATTCTTACTTAGGGCGAATCGCAAGGGCAACTAGGCTTTACTTAGTTTCCACACTCATCTTCTCTTTCCCGAGACTTTCTATGCGTGGGACATGGTGCCATAGGAAATGTTTCCAAAAATAAGATTCATTATTTGTGTTATTTATTGTAAGTCTAATATAATACTATATAGGTAATCTATTTGTAAAGTGAAAAGGCATCTAGATTTTATAACACAGCTAATTTAGCCACTCCACTGGTCTTGTTAGCAATTTAGTATTCCAATTTCACCTATTCCGAGGCATAGCCAGTGCTTAACTTTTCACTACGGTGATTAGGCTCTGTTTTTTCATGGGAGATCATTTGAGCAATGTGCCAGATTTATTTAGGGGAAAAAAGGACCACCCTACTTTGTGTCATAAAAATAGTATCGATTCAATTTCAATATTTTTAAACAAGTAAAAATATATCTTTTCCTATAAAATGATTATATTGTCTCATATTTGAAATATTGACTACATTGTGCAACACCTTGAGTCCTACATTGACTGTGTTCTAAATTGAATAGCTCATTTCTTATAAAATAGATTGCACTTATGTTATCTCTTAGTTAAAGTTTTGGTTGCACTAAAACTTGAAAACCTACATTGGTCTTAAGTGAGTTAGTGTCACACCATAAGTACTTAATGATGTTTCAAGTTGATATATAAAATGTTGATTGCAATTGAGTTTCACATCAATTGTGTTTTAAATTAAAGGGTTGTCCTACTTCTAAAATTAGACCTTAAGTTCCACATCGATTGTCTTTTAAGTTGAAGAGTTATTCTCTTATAAAAATAAATATTAGTTTTCAAATTGAATAGAATCTTACGTCATTTCTTTTTTTTAGGATGAAAAGTGTTTTTTATAAAAACAAATAGTTGTTTTAAAATTTAATAGAGGGTGACATGTTTTCGTAGCCAGTTAATTAGATTAAAAAATTTCAACAAACCAATTAAACAAAGAAAAACATTGATTTTACTGTTTTAAGAGTTTCATAATTGATTCTTCTTGTTTGATGCTAGTTTGATTGTTGGATGATTTTATAGTTCTTTTTATTAAAGAATAAGTTGAGTCTTGGTCCAATCAATTTAATTTAGATCTTGTCTCTTTATCAAACAAATCTTATTATGAGTTGATAGATGAATCTTCAAAATTTAACATAAAAGATAACTCTTTTATAAGATAAATTATTATGATGATTTGCAATATAAAAAGATTATTAATCATTATAAAAAAAAATTAGTCTTATGACTCGTTTGTTATCACTTAAATCTAAGGCTAGATTTAGATCTAAAATTTACTCTTTTCCTAATGCTTTTACTACAAATAAGATGATAGTTTTATACCTTATAGTGTTTGGTTTGTGCCTTCTTCCTTTTTCTTCACACTTATCATTGGCATTTTGAATATTTTAGGTTGTCTTATGCATTTATAATGTCGAGTGCTAATCTTGATATATCCAATGTTGTAACCAAAATTTTTTAATTTTGTCTTTCTTTACAAAGTAAACAAAAATTAACCTAAAAATTTAGCATTTATGTAGATCTAAGTGTCAAACACATTTTATAATTTTTAACTTATTTTTATTTTTTAATTATTTATTCATTCATCTAGTTTTTTACTTTTTTTTTCAACTTTCTATTATTTTAAAGTTGTCAAAGTGAGCCAACTTAGTTCATTGAGATTGGTTCATCATAGGTTGAAACCTCAAATGGACTAATTCAACTAGGACTACTTGTTAGTGAATCATAAAAAAATTGACCCAACTTGTCTCACCACGGGTTGGTGGATTAGGTAGATTGGTTCACCAAAAATTAAATAAAAAATAAAAAATGAAAATAATTATTAACATTTTTTTAAAAAATTACCTTGTTCAATTAAGACATTCAATGATACAAATGATTTAAGTTCAAATACAAATAATAAGCAAAATTATAATAATAATATTTAAGTATCAAATTATTCATGATTCAAATAATAAATAAAAAATATAACATAATTCAAATAAAATAGTCTAAATGACACCATTTCATAACCTAATATTACTATTCAAATAATGTAGACAAATAATCTTATGACATCATTAAATCTAAAAAAAAATATAAAGTGATATTTAAAAAAAATAAATTGAGTTACTTTTATACTAACTCAATTCAATATCAACTCATAATGAGACTCACTAATTTTAGACTCACTTTAATATCTTTATTTTTATACTAATAATATGCACATAGCTTTGTTTCATTTCATTTTCTCAATATACTAAAAAAAAAAAAACTATGCACGTAAACTCAATATATGTAAATTTATCAAAAGTTTTAAAAGACTACTATTTCTCTAAAGTCTAGTGTATTATCCATAGGTTGATTAAATTAAATATAAAATACCATCAAGTTCATAAATTAATTAATATGAAACTGTTAATTAATCAATGGTCTCAACTTCAAAATTTTAATATGCATCTTGTTAACTACTAAAATGAAAAGTTTTATTACCTATAGTAGTAATAGCAAACTCCAGTAGAATTATCTTTAGTGAAATATATTTGTGATTTATACTTCTAAGTGAATTTTAATATGAATAATTATTTTTAATTGATAATCAAGTAAATTTATGATTATATATATTACTAAATTTTAATATTTTTAGTTTTTTTAAAAAAATATTTTTCATCCAATTAGATGATTCAACCTCTATTAAATGTTTAAAATTAAAAAAATTATCTCACTATATATATAATATATACTTATTGTATTCAATGTATTATCTTGTATATATTTATAAAAAAATATATGTAAAATTAAAAACTAAACAATTGTATCGAATAGGTTCCGTCACATATTTTTCATATTTTGAATTGTATATATTTTTCATATTTTGAAGAGAAAAAAAGAAAACTATGTAATATATAATATTGTGAAAAAGGATATGTTTTATGGAGTATTTAAAAATGAGATAAAAAAGCAATAATTTTTTTATATATGATCGTTTTAGAAAAGAAGCATTATAACGATGCAATAAAAAAGTTTGTCAATTATTATTAAATGATAAAATCAAAACCCACATTATAAGTGCTCAGAATTTATATGGTAAAACAGTATATGGTTATTTTTATATATAATATAGATTTTACTGGCATAGGCCATTTAATAGGAAACGTTATGACTTTCAATAGGGATGGAAAGAATAGCAAGACGATTAATCCATTAAATTAATTTATGAAATTTGTTCTATTATAAAATAAAAGAAAGAAAAAAGAAATTAAACAAAAATTATCTTTTCTATTGATTGAAGAAAGATAAAAAAAAAATGAAAGAAAATGATCCACTTTTTCTTTTAAAAAGAAAAGTAAATGAGTTATCCCTTTTAAGTAGGAAAGTAAATGAATAAAGTTGTCCTTTAAACATTTCTTTTATTTTTTTATTCACTTGAAAAAGAAAATTATTTCGCAGCCTTAACATTTTTTTTATCATTTCCTTTTATTAACTAAACAATATTTTTTTTTCCCATTGTTTTACTCTTTCTCTCTCTCGTTTTCCGGTCAATGTTCTCTCAGCCATGATTCTTAATTAAGAGAGCTTATGGAAGCACTCATCCAATGCTACTCCCAACTTCATACCCAAACAAGCACTGAGATTTCAATTCAGGGTAGTGCTCAAGGATAGCACTAGTTATTTAAATTATTATGACATTGAAATGAAATTAATTTTATTAATAGTTAATTTTTATTTAACATTTGAATAAAAGATTCCAAAATTTGACAAGAGCTAATTATGTATAGATTGAGACAAGAGAAGAGTAGATTGAAGTCATGAAAAGAAAAGAAAAAAATATAATAAAAAAAAGTAAATGTATATGATGAAAAGGGGATATAGATTACAAGATACTAGGCAGTCAAAGAAAGAAGGGAGTAAAAAAAAAGAAAGAAAGAAAGAAAAACAGGTGGAAACACGTGCGATGAAGGGAAACAGTGGATTTTGGAAGAAGCTGTAAGGGGAAAACATTGCCGGGTTGACCGGAGACAATAGGGTCATAGCTTTGGTGGTGGGCATGGACCGCATTTGTCTCTCCCCCACGCGTGCGTCCAAATCCTCTCCACCTTCCTCTCATCCACTTTCATACATCACAACACAAACATGCAATGTACTTACCTTCAGCCTAACTCTACATACAGTTGTACATTCATATTTAATGGATTTCATTTTCCCTTATGTTCCCTCCATGTTCCCATTATTAAATATGTCAACACTCAAGCTAAGAACAACCCTACCCATTTTGTTTTACTTTTTCAATTTCTCTACTATTTTCTATAATTATGTAAACATACTTTCTATTTTAAGTTTCATCTAATTTCAATATGTCAAGTTTTACTTCATTTAACACTAATACAAATTAGTTCATTTTAATTAATAATATTGTCAATTTATACACCATTTATTCATAAATTTAATTTTTACTAATTTTAATAATCTTTTTTTGGGGAAAAGTAGAGTTAACTTTTACAAGGGAGTGATAAGATTATGATTAAATGATTTACAACAATGCTTATATACGTATCTTAACAATACCTAATTTTATTGGATAAAATGATAAAAAATAAATTTTTCACATGATAATTCATATTAATAATAAATTGTTTTTCACAAAAGTGTAAATATTTTTTAAACCTTTTACGATAACTTTTTTATTAGTCTTATAGTTGTCATGACCTGCACTCATGATATTCGCACGAGCATAAAAATTAACATTTTTTTTATGTACAGTGCATATTATATTGAATGATGGAATTTTATTTTAAAAATTTATTCTTATTATTTAAATTTGAATATTTATTTTGGAGGTGAAACTTTCACTCTTTTCAGACTTTTAATTAATGCACTTTTTATAATTTCTTTCTTTTTCCATTGCATAGTAATCATTACACACATTGATTTTTTTTTTTAAATTGACATTTTTAAAATTTAAATTATTGCTATAATAAGTAAGTTATTTTCTATAAATTCAAATTTAAATAGGTAAATTATGTTTTAAATTTCTCTAAAATTAATAATATCCAAATTTGATATTCTTAAATTTTTTTATATTATTTTAGTCATTCTAGTTTTTTTTAAATAATATATATATATATATATATTAAACATTATCTAAATTATTTTTATTTTTATATAAAA